>SNQJ01S0167814.1:19351-30852 GCA_010110895.2 Picea sitchensis
TCAAAATCATGGTAGGGTGCCCAAGAACCTTTTCTTTCCTTCAAAAAACATGTTTTCCTCTCAAACCTTAAATCCTTGATACATGTAAACTGCCATGAAGAGCACACTTCACTTACTGACTAACAAATTCTTTAAGTTGATGCACTCAATGTTTATGTCATTTTCACTCTGAGATTTCCCACTCAAAAATTAGACAAATAACTTCATATAGTTGCTTGAAATTGGACTGTTATAGTTGCACAGAGAAAAATGCAGCACTTGCAAATGCGCAATGAATGAGCAAAATACGGATTGATGTAGGAAAGGGATATGTTTTTAAGGTGAAGCTTGAGGTTTTTGGTTCATAAGAAAGGTTTTCTTTTCAAACTTTAACCAAGAATCTAAAACAACAGCTGGAGGATGTAGAAGTAAGGTAGGTGATGATGCTCAACGTTGTGAGCAGTGTTCCCTGCAACCCATGCGCAACAAGATTGAATGGGATATTTGAGGAGTTGCAGGGAAGAAGAGAGGTATGAGAGGGGTTCCTTTTCATGGAAGATGAAGATTTTGAATAATAATAGAAACCAAATTAGTTCGCCACTCATACCTATCATATCATGTTGTACTCCAAAATCCAATTACATAGCATTAACAGTTGTGTAATATCTTGTGCAACATATTAATTAGCTTGATGATGCCACATGCCTCCAATGGATTTGAGCTCATGAAATTCTCTAGACCATGAATAACAGATTTGAATTGACCTCACGATCTTTAATTATGACTCTTTGGTGACATGATAACCCATATCTTTTGGCATCAAGACCACATGTTTCATGACTCGAACCTTATTTTATGATCTTATCTAAACAAATTTATCAATCACAAACCCATTTACTTATGACCTAACATAAAAATGCCATGGTATTTATGAGACCAAGGCATGACTTTACCCTATCATACATTTTAACTCAACCCCTAATGACCTATTTATAGGACACTAACAACTATTACATATTAATGATAAAAAAAAGTAGGGCTGCTATAAAATCACTTTTTCATCATCTATTGCTCACTATTCTACCGCTTAAATTCACTTGTAAACCTTGGTAATTGTTCTACTAGTTATTGGCTAATGGTTGAGTGATTTACTTATTGATTTATGTGGCTATATATTGCTTCTGTAGAAACTATTTTCTATAGACACTTGGCTTTCATAATAACTTGTTGATGACACTTAAGAAATATCCCTTAATGCCACCAAAGTCTTTCTTTAAACATTGGAAGTTTGACTAGTCATTGCTAGCTTTATTTATGATATCTTGTACTAGATTTTGGATGGTTAAAATTACAGCTATTGTCATTATTTGTTTTTGATATATATATTTCCATACTGCTACAATTTGGGAAAGCAAGGCCTATTTCTTTTTTCCCCTTGGTTTAAGACTTGCATATCTATCATTTGTCTTGTTATGGGCGGGGATAACATTTGTTTGTAGGTACACAACACTTGGAAACCATTCTCCATATACAAGACTCATTCTCAAGCCTTACTTCTTTTTTAATCTTGACCTATAGGGGTGCTCAACAATAGTTCTCACACTTTCCATCTCAATCCCCCTAGGGTCACCGAGATTCCCCCCTTGTGGTGATTTCATCATCACTAAAGAGAGAGGAGTATCTATCTAAGGTTATAGTGGGTAGAAACTCCCGTAGTTTTCATACTTCCATGGATTGGATCGATATTTTACCAAGCTATGGATTGTGCAATAACAATTACAATGATCCCACTTCTCCTCCATTTTCTATCCAATCGAATTCATATTGTAATTTTTCCACCAACTTCCATAAAGTTCTCCCAAGACATGTGGAATCATGGCATGACATAACCACCACTATAATGGAAGTTGTAACATGCCTAGAGTTGTAGTGTTGGTGTTGCAACAACAAGAGTTGCAGTGCAGGCGTTGCAACAATGAGAGTTGTAGCACTAGTGCTGCAACAACGAAATTTGCAACACTGGTGTTGTAACAACGAGAGTTGTAGCAACAAGAATTTGAGCATTGGAGTTACAACAATGAGAGTTACAACACTTATTTCACCCTACAATTTACTAGCTTGAATTTGAAATGTTTTTGGTTGATGCAGGTTGCTTAAGGCCAAATATGCTCGTGCATAATTAACCAATATAAATGGAAGTATTCTCGAAAATAAGGTTAGCATATGGCTTGAATGATCCAGGAGGATCCATGAATGCTCATAGAGGTCTAGGAAGATTCAGAATGTCCACATAGATCCATAAAGGTTTAGAAATGTTCAAAATTCAAATATCCCGAATTCTCTCTAAAGTACCATCAATGTGTAGAGCTCAAAGATAGTTTTCCAACGAAACAAAAATTTCCTCAAACTAAGTTCGTATGCAAAAGTTATGGTTGGTCAAAGTCCAAGTCAACTAGGTCAAAAGTCAAAGTCAAAGGGGTGAAGGTGACACATGTCACCACTGCAAGGGTGACACGTGGCACGATCGTACAACCATATGGTGATGACATGGACACACCCCAAGGTGCCATGTGGAATGATTGTACATTGACTATGTAGGTGTGATGGCAAGTGACTCAACATTTGTGCAATCCAGATGGACTAGTTTTTTGTCAACACATGGCAACCTCCCATTGGTCAATTATCGTTTAAGTGTATTAAAAATTTATGGAGTCGACGGGGTTTGAACCCGTGACCTCCATAAACCTTACCAAGCCTCTGTTACAATTGTGCCCACACATTGTTTCTCGCCTATACTTGGTGCCACATTGTTTTAACGTTGATCAAAGGTTTATCCAATGGGAAAAACAACTGAGGGCCCAAGATCTCGACCCATATAATATCATATGATCACATGCTACAACCGTGGGTTGTAACTCGCAGGGATTTCAAACCAAATGTATACCATATATAGTATATGGTTGTATAACCATATAAAAAACAAAACCAAGCCATAAAATATGGCAAGGTCAACGGGATTTGATCCCGTGACTTTCCAATTAAATGCGTCGACACTTAACCAATTCCACTACAAGTGCAGTTTTGTTAGGAACCCGTCTAACAATACATTTACTGTTAACCATAAAGTTCAGAGGGAAGTTAAGGGCCCGTGCCCTATTTAATGGGTGCGTGAACCGAGGATGGGGACACTCATTAATATGTAGAGTATGGATATTCTGTAGAAACCATTTAGGCCACAATGTCAAAGTCAACTTCATAGTGAGTGCCCCTTTCTTTGTACTCGTTACTCATAACTGAAGAAAAGAGAGCATAGCATAGGCCTCACCTTCTAGTTGGGTTTTGTCCTATGTTGGATTTCCGAGGATATATATTGTGTTCACTAGTGTGGATGGTGTGTATATTTGCCTCTTATTTCATTTTCGTATTCAGTTATTTCCACAAATCTAAGAAATAATCCAGTAATAACTAATATGGGATCTAAGGAAATAAATTGCATAATCTAAGATTTTTGAATAGTATAAGATTTGTTGTGACAAACTACTCCAGTGGAATATCCACAACAATTTACTGATCATGTTTAGAGGGATTGCTTCCATCCCCACTTTTGAAAATAGGTACAATAAGGCTTTGAGTCTAGGGTTTAGGGAAGCCCTACTTGACTGCTAAGTTGAAGAGCTTGTGGATGCGAGGGATGATGATAGGCCCTCCAATTTTTAATATTTTTTATTGGTAGCCTTGGATGTCCTTATCTTTCCCTTTTGCAAGCCGCTTAACCACAAACTCTATGTATTCCATAGAAAAAGTTCTTCTTATTTAGAAAGGGTTTGAATTTTGTCCATGACATTAAGGGATTCATAAATATTTTTAAGGGAGGAATTCCAATCCGTTAAGGGAATCATATTGTTTTCTTTAGTTTTATGAGTTAGAATTTTCCTATAGATTTTCTTAGTATCTAGCTTAGATAGGTGCAAAATCTTCTCTTGCTTTCTAAAATATATTTTTTTCTCTTTAAATTGGGTTTTGTACCTATTTATCTTGTCATATTTTAAGGACCCATTATAAGCCTCCCTAATGGATTTTCTAGCAATATTACAATCTTTATCATACCAAGGGTTGGTTGTTTTATTCTCATTTTTACATAACATTTCGATAGAGAACTTGTTAATGGAAGTAGAAAGGGTTGTCATAAAATTATGATATAGGTCTTGAATATTGTCCTTATTTGATATGAAATTTAATTCATTATTTAAATCATTTAAAAGAAAATTAACTTTATTTTTTTCAGAGATCAAGTGCTTTTGGATACGAGAATTATCTTCAATGGGGATTTTGTCATGACAAAGTTTAGAGTTGGGGTTAAAGGTCTATGATCACAATGAGACTCGTGGTTGTTTAAGGTTGTATACAAGGATTTCAGATATGACATAGTCTATGACACTACTTCCAAGCCCATGAATACAAGTCATTTGATTGGATTTTGCATGTGTGTGTGTGTGTATAAAGTTGATATTGAAATATTTTATTTAAAATGCATGTTGAAATATTTTATTTATGGTAGACATTGATTTTTTTTTTTTATAATTAATATTTTTTTAAATGCCACATGTCAACTCCATGTTGAGCACTAAAGAAATTACACATCTCCCTCATACTTGGCTAGAAAGTGTTTTTTGGCAATTATATATATATATATATATATATATATCATGTACAATTGATATTGAGATATTTTACTTAAGGTGAACATTGACATATTTTATTTATGGTTTTTATTAAAATATTTTTTTAAATGTATGTGTCAACTCCATGTTGATTACAAAATGAATTAGGTATATCTCTTATAGTGGTATTTATAGTGGGCTAGTGAGGAATAGTTTAACTTTGATATAATTTTTTTTTTGTCATGGTTGTTATGCAAACTAGAAGTTTATATCACACAATATATAATGTACTAAAGGAATTACGCATATCCCTTATAGTAGTATTTGTAATAGGCTAGTAAAGAATAGTTTAACTTTGATCTAAATTGTTCCTAAATTGTTCTCTGTCATTGTTTTTGTCCAAACTAAAAATTTATAGGAAAACATTGGTTCAATTTGAAAAGAAATTCAATTTATGGAGACGTTGGTTCGTCATGAGAAGGAACACAAAGATAGACTTCCTTGCATTGTTTGACTACTCCAACGAGGGATACCTAACATTGAGGACTATTTCACTATATGGAATCAAAGTTGGCACTCCTACATGGGTGACAACAATAAGGGAGAAACTTGCATATAAAAGAATAAGAGGGATACCTAACATTGAGCATCGTTTCATTATATTGAATCAAAGTTGGCACTCCTACATGGGTGTGACAACAGTGAGGGAGAAATTCTGAAAGTCTTTGTTTGTGGATCATGGCCTTAGTGGATAAAATAATATTGTGCATATATAAAGTGTGAAGGATCTTTCTATGTTCTTGATGCATTATATATAAATGGAGAAGTTATGATGTTGAGAATGTCTTCTTGACCATTAGTGTTATTGTATTGAGATACATTTTCCATAGCTAAATATGAGGGAGATGTATAATTCCTTGCATACTGAACATAGAGTTTACTATACACTTGAAATTTTAAAAAATATTCATAATAAAATATTTCATTATCAACCATGAATAAAATATTTCATTCAATGTGGATCTTAAGTAAAATATTTCAATATCAACTTTATATGAGATACCTATATATATTTAAAGTAGTTGAAAGTAATTTTTAAAATTTGTGGTGGACATTGATTTTTTTATTTATTAATATATTTTTTTAAATGCTATGTGGCAACTCCATATTGAACACATAAAGTACTACACATCTCCTTGGTAGCACCACAAAAATGTTTTAACCATAATTTCTTCTTCTTCTTTTTTAACTTTCAATCACTTTATATAGAGATAGAGAAAATTCAATATCATGTATTTGAAAGTAGTTGTTTTTTCTTTTTTAATTTGTTGTGGATATTGAATTTTTTAAAAATATATATATATATATATATATATATTCAATGTTATGTCTCAACTACATATTGAATATAGAAACAATTACATATCTCTCTCATAACACCACAAAAATCTTTTTCATTTCCAATTACTATATATATTATACACTAAAATGATTTTTTTATTATTAATATATCTTGTAAATGTTAAGGTGTCAACTTCATGTTGAGCATGCAAGGTATTACCCATCTCAATTGGTTTATATATAGATATTTCATGTAAGTTGATATTGAAATATTTAATTTAATGTTGAGATTAAAAATCTTTATTTACTGTTGATATTGATTTTTTTATTACCAACCTAATCCCAAATATTTCAAAAGCAGAATGCAAAACAAAATTTGAAGAAAAGTTTGCACCCACTTTGTAGTTTGTCATATCTTTGAAATACTATACTCACATGTGTTCCTAATCTTAATATTAAGATTTTAATTCAAAATATTCCCATTAACAAACTTTACTTTTGGTTGCTGATTAGGAACCAATCCTTTTCGAAGGAGCTAAACTGGAGGGTTTCCTTTCTATCTGGTCTCTATAAACAATACTCAAGAAGAGAAGGTTGTTACTGAAAAGTATGGCTTACTTATATGCACTTGTTAGGAAATACAATGACCTGTTCATAGTGTCACAATTTTTTATTTAGCAACCGTTGAATATGTTATGTAAAACTACTAGTTTATATTTTCATAAATATTGGAATTAGGAGCCTGATATTTCATATATCATGAAAAACAATGATTTGTTGATAGTCTCACAAAGATTGAAATTACTAATTTAGTGATGTTGAATGTTTAAATAATATTAAGTTTTATATAATTTAACTCATTATGATAAATGATAATAAGATGATTGCTCATTATAGTCATAGTCAATGATAATAAGATGATTGTTCTTTTTAATAGTGTTGTTGTTGCAATTGTATAACAAAAACATTGGCTTCTAAAATTCAATACTGCATATTATTTTTTTTTAAATGAAACTTGTTTCTTGTATTTGTTTTGAACTAATTAAACAAACCACAACATTTTTTAAAACCACACAGGAAACTCCAAATTTCACAGTTAATACATTCATTAAATAATAAAGTTCCTTTATATCTTATTTCACAATTAAAACATTCATTAAATAACAAAGTTCCTTTAAAGGATATAGGAACCCTACCGAGCATAAATGGCATTACCAATCTACTCAAACATTATGGTGATGTAGAATCAAAGAATGTATTCTACTAGTTTCAAAATGCAGAAATTAGCAAGAAGCAGAAACAAAAGAATGTGGCAATACCTTTTTAATTTGATGTTATGTAGAGACAACATGTCCCCCATAGTTAGCTCTAAAAAGTCTTTTTACGATAAATCAAATTCGATATTAAAATATTAAAAAATGTGAAATACTAATACATTATTAATTATGAATAATGAAACCTTAGTTGCTGATTCGAAAGAAAAAAAATAATAATTATCATTATTAATAATACAAATTGATTATTATTTTTAATCTATTTCAAATATTAAAATGAAACAATTTTAATGGTGAGACCAACATTAAAAATAAATAAAACAGTAATGAATGCAGATCAATATAGACATTATTGACTTTCAAATATATCATACACAGTCGTTTTACTTTCAAAGCTTGCGAATACTTTCTAAAACGTCGCAATTTCCTGGTTCAATAAAATCAGCGTGTGAGTCGTTTTAATAATGCTGAGAATATTTGCGAGACACCGTACTCTCCGCTGCGTATGCTAGCGAAGTTTTCGCTGGTTTAATCAATGCTTGTTTATTATATTTTCCCGACAAACCTCTGGGTTCAATCCCGCGCTTTATAGTGCTGCAGAGAAAGCTACGAAGATCTCTGTGTGTCCTACTTTGAAAAAAAGAAGAAGAAAGAAAGTGCAGCCCAATTCACTTTTGGCAAAATCTATTATTCAAATCTATCAGAGTCATATTGTCTCAGTCACTGATTAATAGATTTTGTTTATATCCTCTCAGACATATTTATTCCTTTCGTTCAACATATTACTGAACAGAAGTGAGAGAAAGTTCAATAGTTAATTGTTTTGTTCTATTAAACTAAACTGAAATTCATCCATCTCAACAATAATCCAATAGAAGTGAATGACAGTTCAATAGTTAATTGGTTTGCTGTATTAAACTAAACCTAAATTCGTCCATCTCAATAATTGCTGGAAATGACATATATTCAAATTACGACCGTTAATGCTCTCACAGCTTGTCAATTCCAAACGAAAAACCAATTTCCTTTGTCAACCAGTTTAGGTTTCTGTACTGTACATTATTTTCCTCCGTCCCATCGAATCACCGAAAACCGAGCCTGATGTCTATGCAAACACAGAGCATATATACATACCGAGGTCCATCCTTTTCAAGTCATAGCCACGAGAGTGCCAAAGTCGCACAATTATTCTTTTGCTTTGACAAATTCGGTATCCTGTCAATGTCTTTCTTATATTTGAAAGTAATTTATTGTACCACTGTCAACAAAAAGTGAATCGTACGAAGAGAAGGCAGAACTTGAATTATTAATTCATGTTGTGATGAGTCATAGAATAGTGATCAGTGACGCAGGATTCACATCACACTGACGTCGATTCGGCAAAAACATGCACAGAGGGATATCAGTATATCCAGTAATAGTAATTAAAGTAGTAGGTTAAAGATTTTATGAAATGAAGATTTTTTTAGTTGATATTTGTAGATTTAAGTGATTATTTCCGTAAAATTTTAATGTTCTAGGAGTTTTTGAATTCATTTCTACATTCAGAAATGTAGAACAGCTAGCTAAGACAGTAATTAAATTTGAAAAAATAATTTTAATTTTATGCAGTTTTTATAATAAAAATCTAAAAAATGGTGTTATATTTAAAAGTAATTTATTATTCCACTGTCATCAAAAAGTAAAAAAGAATGATGTTATATTTAAAAGTAATTTATTATTCCACTGTCATCAAAAAGTGAATAGTAAGAAGAGAAAGTAGATTTTGAATTATTAATTCATGTTGTGATGAGTCATAGAACAGTGATCAGTGACTAGTGATTCACATCACACTAATGTCCATTCGTCAACATGCAAAGAGGGATATCCAGTGATTAAATTTAAAGGGTTGGTTTTAATTTCATGCAGTTTTTTTATAATGAAAATATTAAAAAAATAAGTTTCAATGGACAATAATAAATTAACAACACTTCCTAAAAGAATGTATTAAATAAAATATTATATTTTCAATTAAATTTATGTTTAATAGAGAGATTATTAAATTATCATCACATCACACTAAAGTCCATTTCTTCAAGATGCAAAGATGGATATACAGTGAATTAAATTTATGTTTAATAGAGAGATTATTAAATTATCATCACATCACACTAACATCCATTCCTTCAACATGCAGAAATGGATATCTAGTGATTAAATGTATTAAATAAAATATTATATTTCCAATTAAATTTATGTTTAATAGAGAGATTATTAAATTATCATCACATCACACTAAGGTCCATTCCATCAACATGCATAAATGAATATAGAGTGATTAAATGTATTAAATAAAATATTATATTTCCAATTAAATTTATGTTTAATAGAGAGATTATTAAATTATCATCACATCACACTAACCTTCATTCCTTCAACATGTAGATATAGATATCTTGTGATTAAATGTATTAAATAAAATATTATATTTCCAATTAAATTTATGTTTAATAGAGAGATTATTAAATTATCATCACATCACACTAAGGTCCATTCCATCAACATGCATAAATGAATATAGAGTGATTAAATGTATTAAATAAAATATTATATTTCCAATTAAATTTATGTTTAATAGAGAGATTATTAAATTATCATCACATCACACTAACCTTCATTCCTTCAACATGCAGATATAGATATCTTGTGATTAAATGTATTAAATAAAATATTATATTTCCAATTAAATTTATGTTTAATAGAGAGATTATTAAATTATCATCACATCACACTAACCTCCATTCCTTCAACATGCAGAGATGGACATCCTGTGATTAAATTTGAAAGGCTGGTTTTAATTTCATGTAGTTTTTCTATAATGAAAATCTTAATTAACTACACACTTCCTAAAAGAATGTATTAAATAAAATATTATATTTTCAATTAATTTTATGTTTAATAGAGATTATTAAATTACCATCACATCACACTAACATCCATTTCTTCAACATGTAGAGATGGATATCCACTGATTAAATTTGAAGAGCTGGTTTTAATTTCATATATTTTTTCTATAATGAAAATCTTAAAAAAATAAGTTTTAATGGACAATAATAAATTTGCACACTTCCTAAAAGAATGTATTAAATAAAATATTATATTTCCAATTAAATTTATGTTTAATAGAGAGATTATTAAATTATCATCTTAACATTTTCAAATAACAGATTTAAAGATCATAAGTGTCATTGTAGAATACATTTTTATAGATTTAAAGGTGTTTTCAAATATTTTGTTTGTTACACAGAAAATGCACCTCATTGCAGCCTGTTTTCTGCATAATTATTAAGATAATTAACAATATATATTTTTGTAGTGTTGGTATTGTCTATACAACCCCAAATCCTTGAGCTTATTATTGAATTAATCTAGAAACATATATTTATATTTGTGACCACTACAAGAAACAAATAAGTCATTTTATCATTCTATTTTTTTTAAATCATTATTTAATTGATCGCAACAATAGAAATAATGAGATCCAAATTTGGATGACCCATAAGCTTTCCAAATCAAGCACTTATAGAGATTTCATTTCATATCTCTCCAAAAGAGAAATAGATGCTCCACAAATCTTAATCCCTTTGCTATTGCAATCAATAGTGAACACACAACCAATAGTGAACACATGAACTTGAAAGCAACATAAATAACTAAGGATTCAAAGACAAATAATTGGATATCAACTTTTAACAAACTATCCTAAAAAATCCATAATGAAATACCAACACAATTCAAATGCTACAAGAATTCAAAGAAACCTTCCAAGAAGAAAAATGATCTGAATCCATTAACTAGAGAATTTTGAAAATTAAATTCAACATTTATTCATTTTCTATTCAAACCTAATATTATATCTAGATTGTGCCAAGACATTTATGTGGTCTCACTCCAAAAATTACAAAATCAATGTAGTGTAAAAAATAAAAAACAACTTGCAAGGTAAACAAAGTTATTCATGAATATGTTACTCACCTAAATTTACATGTGATTCACTATTCCAAAATAACTCTTCTTAAAATTTTAATATGTAACTTGCACTTCTTCCAAAGTGAGTAAAAAAAAAAATGATTTTTTTTTGCCCTTTCTTTAATAACACTTATAGGACAGGATTTGCTGAGAGTCTTTTGACTAACTGTGACATGCTCAATTTTAATCAATCCCTAGTACCCAGAAGCTTCCCTGAAACTAAAATTGTGAAGGGATA
>SNQJ01S0167815.1:0-20782 GCA_010110895.2 Picea sitchensis
TCCGGTTTTTGGATGGAAGATCTTCTTCTCTTCTTTTTGCTTATGTTATATTGTTGACAATCTTGCCAAAATGAATTATTGTTTTTAAAAAGAAATTTTCTTCATCTTTTAACTCGGCTTGCAAAAGTTCAAGCAAACTAGCTGCCCTAGTTTCAAGGGAAGTGATGGTTTGTGATCTTTTCCACGCCTCGGTAACCAGTTCCATTTTTTTTTTGATATTATTCTCCACATATCCTTTATAGGATGCGAGGAGGGTGGATGATGCTTTTACATTGGGTGCAGGGGTGCCAGGAATGGCTATTGTCAAAGGATTGACAAGCAATGGCATATGAATGAAAGCGTCTTCCAATTCCTTGACTCGGTTCTTTAGTCTGGCATTCTCAGTCTCCATGCTTCCAATGGAATCATTAAGTGCTTCTCTGCTCGCGGTGTGAAGTTGACAGATTTGGGACGACCGCATGTTGGCAAAGTGAACCTCTGAACGAGATTTGCCTTTCTTATTTTTAACATCTTTTTTCTCAATTATCAATTTTTTGGACTGGCTATCAAAAACAATGCTCTGGAACAAGAAGCATTCATATTCGTCAAAAAATTTGGTGACGGATATGTCCATTGGATGGCTATGGTGGATGGCGTTTCCGGGTTGATCAAGGAAGCAGATCATGCTATCCAGATTAGTGACAAGTTCCATGTTCTCACTCTGAATTTCCGGCTCTTTTGCCTGCCCCAATTTTTTTTTTCTCTTCTTCTCTACTGGAAGCTTGTGAGAACTATCAATTTTTGAATGAGTAAGGTCGTTGTCTTCTCCTCTGTTTGAATAACTTTGAGTTTCTTTGTTGTTGTGTTGGGTCGTTGGAGCGATGCTCCAGGATGTCATACTTTTTGGAGTGGTATTTGAGGATTGAACACTCTTGTCACTGGGGCCTTTCCCCTGTTGCGTGTACAATTTAGTGCATCTTTGCATTGTGTCCACTTCACCGGCATCAGAGGCAGGACCGTTGTCGCCACTATCTCTCTTTTTGGGCAGGTGTTTATTTAATAAACAATCGTCGAGGCCAAGTTTTTGTAAATGTTGTCGAAAAATATTATAGGGGTCAAACCCTCTTATGATTTCAGTATATCTCATGTTGGAGATGCTAGAATGTGCTGCAAAATCATCAATTTTGTTGACGTTTTTCAACACAAACTCCCCTACTTTCCAAGGCAGAGGAATACAATGTTTTTTTTCTTCTTTTGCAACACATGGAACCAATAGTTGTATTGACGTGCTACTTATGCAACAAACATTATGTCCGTAATGTGACATGGAAGGAGAGCAGGTTGTTCTGTGGAGCCAAAAATTCTTATCACAGTGTAATTATCCAAAAGTTCGAGTGTCCCCTTCTTGTCCAAAAAACTAGTTGCCTGTTCAGATATGTGGGGAGTATCTTCTCCTAACAACAAAACTTTGAAAACAGACAAGAAGCCATTAAAAACCTCATAAAAACAGTGGGAATCCTTGTGCTTCCACAAGGCCTGGTACCATAAAATTATTGGGTGCAATTCACAGTTCACATTTTTGGACAGAGACAGTTGCGGAAACTGACAGGAATGCGCTATTGCAAAAACTAAATAGGATGACATATAAAATTTATTTTCCCTTTTGTAGCTTGACAATTGGGAACATATTTCATGGGAAATTAACCTACCCCAATCAAAAATGGCTTGTTCATTGACCTTGAAATACAAAATATAAAGAGCCATGCGGGAAACAGTTGCTATGGACTCGTGTACGACTATTCTTGTAAACAGCCAGGCAATTTCGCGAAATGGATTTCAAAATGAACTAACCTCCATGCTTGTAATATCTTCAGGAACTAGAAGCGGGTGTTCCAAAAAATGGGGCAAGCGGTCCAATCTGTTATTATTCTTTGCTAGGAATTATTTGTAATCTTCTCCTCTGAACGTCAATGTTGGCTCCGACAATTTTAGCATCTGGCAGAAGACTTGAGGTGACAAAGAAACATAAGAGAGGTCCCGCAGTGGAATAATTCTTTTCTCTGAAATAAATTTTTCAGTGCACCAAGAGACGAGGTCCTTACAGTCAAAAACCTCAGGGACATAGCTTGCATGAGAAATCCCTGAGGTCCAAATTACTTGGTTCTCTGCAGCAGAGGTTGAGTAATAAGAATATGCCCTGGACCACTGGAAGTTCTGGTCCTTGCACCCGAAGATGTTGAGCGTATCTCCACAGAACTGTTGTCGAGCTGATGCCATAGGTTTATGAGAACGTTGGTTTGTTGCAGATGATAGTTTAAATGAACAGTTAGAGCGGATAATGTAACTCTTTGCTAAATCCTGGTTAAATGATTATGAATGGGAAAGCTCCTCGAGCCTTTCGATTAGTAATGACAATCTGTGTGGGTGGTGCATGATGAACTGTTAGTAGTAAAGCTTATTTAATGCATATTTATAAATGCGAAGGTGGTGGGTACGATGAAGAGCAAGTAAGGATTGGAGGTTTTGCGAATGTGTGAAAGCCACAATGTGCGAATAGGATTTCATGATTTTAAAATCAACACTCGGAAGGGATAGTATAATCCCCCCACAAATTTTGGTTTAATGTGCATCAATTCGAGATCTCCTCGAGCCTTTCACCCATCAATAACAATTTATACGGTTTCTGCATGATGACCTGTTAGAATTAAATGCCAGTAATTCCAAATTTAGAAACAAGATGTGTGTGTGTGTGTGTGTGTGTATAACATTTTTTTTTCTTTTATTATAAACAAGTGCGAAGGTGACGGAGACGGAGGAGAGCAAGGAAAGAATGGCAAGCTCTGAAAAGTAGTCGAACGGGATTCAAAAAGGATTACAGGGATACTGAGGACAACCGAGTGTTGCACGGTCAAATTCCATGTATTGGAATTTTTGAATGAAAAATGTGTAAAACAAAAGAGATCATGATGGGGCAGTTCAGCGGCCGGTTTGTATATTTTCGGAATTCTGACAAAGTGGCCAAGTATGGAATAGGGAAATTGCTAATTGCATGCGTAGCAATAAGATATTATATATAATTGGCAACTGCTAATTGCAAAGGGCCGCAAGCACATGAAATAATGACTACGAACTGATTATTTCTTCAACCTGCCAAACTGATGATCTGCCAAAGAAATTTGAAGAAATGGTGAAGTATAGAAAGCGGAAAGACGGGTTTCAAAATGGGGTGACAATAGTTCCACAAAATATGCGAGGACCTAATGGTTAAATTGTATTTCTCGAAAGTTTTCAGTGCAAAATGTATACCATGGAAGAGGGCAAGTCCGACTGTCAATTTGTATAGTGGGAAATTGTATAGACACGAAACTATACATGAAATACTTTTCCCTTTAATATAGCTTATGTGCCACAAATGTGGTATGGCTCGTTTTAGCACTTTTCCATCCGTAAAGAAAGGCAATCTTGAGCCCACCGGCCCTGGAGACCGCCTGTCAATTTGTATATCGCAGAGTTGATAATGTTGTTTGGAGGTCATGAAAAAGTAGAAGTGAAATGTCGACAAATTTGTAACAGGCAGAAGACAATTTTCGTAAGCACGAATTGGTTTCAAAGAAGCCCCATTGTTGAAAAACCATCATTTTGTACTAATTGCCAACAAATGCATTGTTCAAGATTAGATTTTATTGCAACGTGTGCATGTAAATATGTTCTTGATACATTATTCCATGACTATAACATATTAACTTAACTACTCAACTTCATTTTCTACTAATTGCCAGTAAATGTTTTGTTGAAGATTAGATTTTATTGGAAGGTGTGGGTGTAACTGTGTTCTTGATACATTCTTCCATGACTGCAACATATTAACTCAAGTATTAAACTTCTTGCATTATGGGTTGTTAGCATTAAAACTGAATAATTGCATGTCTAGAAACAACAATAACGATTTCATTGCAACATTGTGCATTGGTATTGATATGTTCTATTTGCATTACGAATAGAATTGAACGTTGGTTTGAAACTGTGCAATCCATTTTTTGTTTGCATAAAAGGCTAGTGGATTGACACAGTACATTGTCATATAATTGTTAGATGTTCCATTTTAGAAAAAAATAACCCAAGCAAACACAATATCGAAGAAGTATGAGAGCACCGAACCATGCCAATGAGAACGTGCGTTAAATCTAAAAAAGAAGAAACAACGAAGAGTGGAAGGCAAATACTTTTTAACAACAAATCCATTTAATAAAATAAGAAAAACACTGAGTATTGTACATCTATCCTTACAAATTGGACCTAGTTCTTCGGGCCAAAACATTGAACGTATCTGCGACAAACACACAGACGAGATCCGCAGTATGCAAGATCCTTGCAGTTTTCTCCTCGATGATTCATCTTGTGCTGAAATTGATATTTTTCAGAAGATTCCCAGGAGGAAGAAGAAGAAAACATTGCAGAGCAAATGGAATAGCCCTTAGCTGAAACCGCATTTGCATAGTCCAAAAAAATTCAAGAGCACAGGTTGCACGTGCAATTCCATAGGGCCAAATTAGTCCATTCTAGGCGGAAGGAGATGACTAGTAGAAAAATGCCTTGTAGCAGCGAGAGTTTTGGACCTGATTCCCGAAAATTTCAATCAATAATTTTTGGGCTTGAAATATATATCTGGGAGCATCAACATATCATTGCTTTACAGTGAAATTATTTTGCCCAGAAAGAACTAATTTGGAACTCTAGAATTCCTACTTTCACGCTGCAAAGTGGCTATTGCGTTTACCATTGGTTTCTTTTCTAAAAATCCTTTTGGTGTTGTCAGGACCACCATCATCGAGCTGGGAAGTTCCGTCCGTTATGGTTGATTTCAATTTGGGCTCAGGAGTGGGAAGATTCTCTGCATTTCCATCATCCATTTTCGTATCATCACCCATCAGATCATCTTCTTCCGGCTCAAAATTCATGACATAAAATTCTGTGACATCCATGAATGCAACCAGGCAGGTTATGTGAGTAGCCAAGGTTGCCTTGGAATTCTTTGGCTTGAAATATATCTCTCGGTGTACCAAGGGACGATCTCCTTTTTTTCTCCTACGCGGAGGGAGATATATAGTAAGAATATGCCCCGGAATAGTGGAACCTCTGGTCATTATGCCCTAATGTGTTAACTGTGTCAGGACAGAAATGCTGCCACAAGTTATTAAGAATTTTTGTTTGCTAGAGACAATGTTTGAAACGAAAATCGGGGAGGGATAATATAACCCTCCACAAATTATGGTTTAATGCGTATCAATGGAATATCTCCTCAAGCCTTTCGCTGATTAATGACAAGATCCAGGGTTCGTGCGGAATGAGTTGTCACCATCATAGCTCACTAATTGCACAATTAGGAAAAAGTGAGAAGGTGGTGGTGACGACAAAGAGAGATTAAGAATTAGAAATTTCTTAAAAGCGCCAACCCACCGGCGCACAAAAAAAAATATTGCATCGTCTTTGAAATGAATACTTGAAAATCATAACATACTTGTGTGCAAATATTAGTTTAATTCATAGTAATGACAAATCTTCTCCGGATTTTTGGACATTAATGACAATGTTAATGGTTCCTGCAGGATGACTACTACCATTAAAGCTTAATTATTGCACATCTGGAAACAAGTACGAAGGCAACGACGATGGAGAAACCGAATCCAACAAATACCTAGGTATGGAAAGTGGTCGAGCAGGTTACAAAAGAAAAATGACAGAAGATATACCCAGGAGACGTGAAGGGTTGATGGTCATATTGCATCTCAGTGACAGATATCAACCGTCAATTCATATGTCGTGGAATNGAAAGTATATGAGTCTATATTGATAATGTTCTTAGACAACATATTTAAAAATAAAATAAAAATAAAAACATCACATTTAAAAATTATATTTACACACACACACACACACACACACACATATAATTACTCCCTGGAAACTCTTTCTTTTTTTTAAACATTAAAATATTGCAGAGTGTTAATGAAACTGTACATTTGTAAATCGCGAAATTCCGGGTGGTAGTCGCAGGTCGTGGAACAACGAAAACGCAATGTTAAAGCCGCCTATGCAGGAACCCGCGTTTCAAAGAAGAAAAGTAGAGAGAAAAGGCAAACTAGAAATTTTCGGAAAAACGAGTAATAGACACTAAATATCTACATAGCCACTTTTTGGATCGTGGGTTCTCGGACTGACGAGCTCTAAATTGGGTATCCATTGTTCCCTGGCCTACAAATATCATTCAGAATTCTGCGATATACAAATTGGCCATCGGACCTACAGGGTGGCTCGCTCAAAATTGCACTCCTTTTGTTTCTTTTCATAGAAACAGTACTCACAGTTCCACGATATACAAATTGGAAGACGGACTCCACGGCTGGTGGCCATGAATGTTTCGTACAAAATTACAATTCTATTGTTCTGTGTCGTTCAAACAGCAGTCGGAGTTTTTCCATATACAAATTCACAGATGGACTGCAGGGCTAGCAGGCCCAACCTTGCGAGTGTTTATGGGTGGCGATCCCTATGAACTATGTAACACTACCAATGGACTTACGGATTGGCCGACTCAAAAGTGTGGGCTTCATTCTTGCCTGCACTACAAATAACACTCGGAGTTCCGCGATATACAAATTGACAAGCCCATTTGCGGACTATTTCAATTTTAAGGGCCTCATGTTGATGTGATAGCACAATTAGAATTCAACTCGTGAAACCCTAAGTATGAACTCTTACAAAGTATGGATACGAGGTTCTTATAGAGTTTGTATGGATCCCACATCTCATACTTGGACACTTTTTCGATTGTGGGTTGTCGTTCTAGTGGGCTCAAAGTTGGGCCTCTATTGTTACGTATCCTACAAATAACACCCAAAGTCCCGCGATATACAAATTGACTGTCGAAGCTGTAGACTGGATCGCTCAACATTGCAGTTCTATTATTCTCTGTCTTCTAAACAGGATTCCGAGGAAACGAGTAGTACATAGTAAAGATGTACTTATCAAAACTATGGACATGAGATTTTATAGAGCATGTACATATCCCTCATTCCATACGTAGCCACTATTTGGATGGCGGGTTCTCGGGCTGGCGGGTTCAAAATTGGCCCTATGTTGTTCCCTGCCCTACAAATAGCACCCACATTTTCGCAATATACAAATTGACAAGCGAACTTGATAGCTATTTGAATTTTAAGGGACTCGTATTCATGTCATAGCACAATTGGACTTGGGCCAGTTTATATTCGTTTATTACAATATCAAACGGGGAAGTGGTTAGTTGGGCTGCTAATATAAAATTAAGTGAAATCTGAAGTTGTGAGTCTACCAACTTCTGCACCGACAAGTTTTCCGAAAAACAAGTAATACATACTAAGTATGTACTCTAATAAACTATGGACATGAAATTTGTATAGACCATGTACGGATCTGCCATTCCATATTTAGCCAATTTTTTGGATTAGAGGCTCTCGGGCTGGCAGGCTGAAACTTGGGCCTCTATTGTTCCGCGCTCTACAAATACCACCCATAATTACACGATATACAAATTGACAAGAGGACCTGCAGGCTGCTTGGCTGAACATTGCAATTTCATTGTTCTGTGTCCTCCAAATACCACTCGGAGTTTCGCAATATACATATTTAAAGATGGAGTCGAGGGCTGGAAGGTTCAAGTTTGCCATTGTTTACAGATGGAAATCCCTATCAACTATCTAACATATCTAAAAACATTATTTTGAACACTAAATTATTAATATTACATATTCATATTGAAGAATTTAATTAGACGACAAAGTTTGTACAAGCTGGTCGGGTAGGTGATATAAAAGTTTTCCGACAAACGAGCAATACATAGTAAACATGTACTTTTATAAAGTATGGACATGAGATTTTATAGAGAATATGTAGATCCCTCATTCCATACTTAGGCACTTTTTTGGATCGCGGGTTCTCGGCCTGGGGGGCTGAAAATTGAACCTCTATTATTCCGTGTGCTACAAATAGCACCCAAACTTCCGCGATACACAAATTGGCAGGTGGACTTGCGGGCTGGTTGGCTCAACATTGCACATTTATTGTCCCGTACCGATTCCATATTAATTCCATATTTAGTGACTTTTTTGGATCCGGGCCTCTCGAGCTAGCGGGTTGAAAATTGGGCCTCTATTGTTTCGCGCTCTACAAATAGCACCCAAAATTCTGCGAAATACAAATTCAAAACCAGACCTGTGGGTTGGTTGGTCAACATTGCACTTTCATTGTTCTGTGTGCTCCAAATAGCACTCGGAGTTCCCCGATATACAGATTGACAGATGGACTCTAAGTAAATTATTAATATTAAATATTGATATTGTAGAATTTAATTAGACGAGAAAGTTTGTACAATTTGGTCAGGCGAGTGATATAAAATTATTTCGACAAACGAGCAATACATAGTAAACATGTACTTTTATAAAGTATGGACATGAGATTTTATAGAGCATATGCGAATCCCTCATTCCATACTTAGGCACTTTTTGGATCACGGGTTCTCGGCCTGGCTGGCTAAAAATTGAGCCTTTTTTGTTCCGTGTCCTACAAATAGCACCCAGACTTCTGTGATATACAAATTGACAGGCGAATTTGCAGGCTGCTTGACTCAACATGAGATTTTATAGAGCATATGCGGATCCCTCATTCCATACTTAGGCACTTTTTGGATTGCGAGTTCTTGGCCTGGTGGGCTTAAAATTGAGCCTCTATTGTTCTGTGTCCTACAAATACCACCCAGACTTCTGCGATATACAAATTGACAGGAGGACTTGTGGGCTGGTTGGCTCAACATTGCACTTTTATTGTCTCGTAGGAATTTCGTATTAATTCCATAACTAGCCACCTTTTTGGATCGAGGGCTCTCGGGCTGGCGGGCTAAAAATTGGGCCTCTATTGTTCCGTGCTCTACGAATAGCACCTACAATTCTGCGATATACAAATTGACAACAGGACCTGCGGGATGGCTGCTCAACATTGCACTTTCATTGTTCTGTGTCCTCCAAATAGCACTCGGAGTTCCGCGATATACAAATTGGCAGATGGACTGGAGGCAAATTATTAATATTAAATATTGATATTGCATAATATAATTAGACAAGAAAGTTTGTACAATCTGGTCAAGCGAGTGATATAAAAGTATTCCGACAAATGAGCAATACATAGTAAACATGTACTTTTATAAAGTATGGACATGAGATTTTTTAGAGCATATGCGGATCCCTCATTCCATACTTAGGCACTTTTTGGATCGCGGGTTCTCGGCCTGGCGCGCTGAAAATTGAGCGTTTTTTTTGTTTTGTGTCCTACAAATAGGACCCAGACTTCTGCGATATACAAATTGAGAGGTGGACTTGCGAGCTGCTTGACTCAACATTGCACTTTTATTGGTATGGTAATTCAAGGGTAATGGGGGTTATTTTTTTATAATGGCTCAAGGTTGATGGTCATGGGTTAGGGTCTTAGGGTAATGGAGGTTAAAGGTTATAGGTGTTTAAGTGCTTATAAGTTTGGAGTAAATGATTATGTATTAGGGGTATGGACTGAGATGTTATGGTGATAGGGGTTAGGTATTTATACAAGTTAATTGTTAGGAAATATAATGGTTACTAGAGTTAGCTATCATAAGGGTTATTGTTAATGTCTTCAATAGTTAGGAAGATGGAATTATGGGTTGTATGGATTAGGGTTTACATTGGCTAAAGGACATACAAGTTAAGGTTTATATGGGTTAGGAGTGGTATGGTTAGGGATTAAGTGTGATAATGGTTAAGGATTACATGAATTAGGGGTCATAAATTTTGAAACTTAAGGATTATAAAGGTTAAGGGTTTAATATTAGGGATACTATGGGTTATGGTTGGTATATGTTAGGGGTTATAAATTTTATGTATTATTGGGGTTATTATTTAAGACATATAATGCTTAGCGATAAGTGGATAAATATTTAAGGGTTAGAAGTGATAGGGATAGGGGTTATATATTATGAGTAATGCGAGTTATGGGTTATGACAATAAGAGGTTATTGATGTTAGAGATAATTGAGAGGGATTAGCATATAAAGGTCATATGGATTAGGGTTCATATAGGTTTCTATATAGGGATTATAATGGTTGGGGTGAGGGGTCACAAGAGTTTCTAGTTAGGGGTTATAATGGTTGGAAATTATAGGGTTAGGAGTTAGCAATTATAGGGAACAAGTATTATAAGGGTTCCTAGGGGATATAATAGTTGATAGTTAGAAATTATAGATGTTCGAGGTTAGAAATGACAAGGTTATAGATTATAAATGACAAGGTTGTGTTCAAAGATAAAAATACTTAAAGAAAATGTGTCTATATCGAAATATATGCTTAGGTGGTGCAATAATTGTTTATAAGTGTGTTTTAATAAGCTATGGTTTAAATATTTGATGTAAAGTTTTTTCATTATTTGTTTGCAAAGTAAAATCAGGTTTCGATTACTCTAGTGATCCTCTACTCAAATTGTAACAGGGCCTTCCAATTGTCGTCAATGGATGGTGATGAAATTCACTAAGGATAGAAAGTGAAGGAATGATAGAGAAAATTGTAGTGAATCATTCTTAGGGTAACTCCAAGAAGACTACAACTATATATCTCAAGTGNTATGGGTTATGGTTGGTATATGTTAGGGGTTATAAATTTTATGTATTATTGGGGTTATTATTTAAGACATATAATGCTTAGCGATAAGTGGATAAATATTTAAGGGTTAGAAGTGATAGGGATAGGGGTTATATATTATGAGTAATGCGAGTTATGGGTTATGACAATAAGAGGTTATTGATGTTAGAGATAATTGAGAGGGATTAGCATATAAAGGTCATATGGATTAGGGTTCATATAGGTTTCTATATAGGGATTATAATGGTTGGGGTGAGGGGTCACAAGAGTTTCTAGTTAGGGGTTATAATGGTTGGAAATTATAGGGTTAGGAGTTAGCAATTATAGGGAACAAGTATTATAAGGGTTCCTAGGGGATATAATAGTTGATAGTTAGAAATTATAGATGTTCGAGGTTAGAAATGACAAGGTTATAGATTATAAATGACAAGGTTGTGTTCAAAGATAAAAATACTTAAAGAAAATGTGTCTATATCGAAATATATGCTTAGGTGGTGCAATAATTGTTTATAAGTGTGTTTTAATAAGCTATGGTTTAAATATTTGATGTAAAGTTTTTTCATTATTTGTTTGCAAAGTAAAATCAGGTTTCGATTACTCTAGTGATCCTCTACTCAAATTGTAACAGGGCCTTCCAATTGTCGTCAATGGATGGTGATGAAATTCACTAAGGATAGAAAGTGAAGGAATGATAGAGAAAATTGTAGTGAATCATTCTTAGGGTAACTCCAAGAAGACTACAACTATATATCTCAAGTGRTTTYRCAATGTYATGAAAGCCACCTAGTGATAAACCTAAGTTTGGAAACTAAGATACATCTTCACAAATTGTGGACAAGGGATTACTAGATTTCAATGGTATAGTATCGACAATAAAACTTGAAGGAGCTAGTTGGGTCCATCAAAATCTCATCCTCGATGTAAGCATTGATTCTTAAATGAGAGTATGTCCCTTGCACTAGAAAAAACATATGTTGGAAAGGATCTTAAGTTCTTTAGGTAAAAACTATGTTTCAATGAGAAACTATCATGGGAATGTATTTAGATGCCTATCCACATAATCCTAACGTACATTATAATTTTTTTTTTTTATCTCAATGGAGAAATTGAGTCAATTAAATGATTAAGTTGATTTATTTTTAGAGATCTAGGATTGGCATCATGAACCAAGCTATTTTGATTTAAGGTGGGATGAAGGAGGTATTTCACACTTCCAATAGTTTCCAATTCACCAAAATCATTTGTTAGAACAATGGATAGGGAATACTTTAATTGAAGAGTCTTTAGGCATTTCATTTTTTTGTGTGATGCAAAAAATGACAAATGCTTGAAGTAAATTGTTGAAAATGAAATGCTTAATTAAGCGATAAAACAAATGAGTTCATTCTTTATCTAGCTATCTTAATTTTTTGAATAATATAAATAAACACCACTATGTCGGATATCACCCCTATTAAATGGGTAGTGCCTCGAGTTTTTCAGGACCCTAACAAGCCTTACTATAGTCAACCAACTGGAAGTAGTTTACAAACTTCCTCTAGGTCCGAGGGAAGTTTTAGACAAATCTCCTTCTTAGAACCCCTTATTCCTCTTGACTAAGTCATAGCTAAGGCGACCTAAGTTTAAATTGCTTACAAGTATAATTTTTTTTATATAATATCTTAGTATACTAATTTAGATATTAGTTCTTCCACTATATAATCAAACATGAAAAATTAAGATCTTTGTACTAGATATTATTTTTTCAATACAAATTTAATTTAAATTAAATCATTTTCATATATATGTATGTATACATTTAAGGGGTTGGTTTAACTTGTTATCATTAATAATGTAAGCATTTCACTATTTTTATAGATTTACTAAAGATTTTATATATTATTAATGTGGAAAGCACTTTGCATTTAATGTCTATAAACCATAATTCAATAATTAGTCATGGAAGTTCATTATGCCCATTTAGTTATTTTTCCAAATGAAATTGACTCTATTTGTGATTTTATATGGATGTTCTATAAGTGAGCAATATATTTTAAAAAGTTTTAATGTTTAAAAAAAATAAATTTAATGTTATTAAAATTAGATAATATTTTGAAATTTTATGATATCAATTTTATATAATATTTTTATATTTTTTTTGAAAGTATAAAAAAATCACTAGATTCCTACCTTATCGGGAGATTATTATGTTTAAAATAATGGTATAAGAAATCATTAAAATTTCTTAAAAACCTAGTCACTAAAATTACTTGGTTACCTAGGTTTGGATCACTTGAAGTACAACTCAACCAAACTTTTTATCATACATGACAGTAAAATGAAAAACCGCTATTACAGTTTACTAATAGTTACGTACTCATTTCAATATTGTTTAAAAATTGTAATTATTTAATAAATGAATAAATTATGAAAAAACTTTTGGAATTGAATTGTGTTATAATTTTTTAAATATTAGTTTTAATATTGTTTAAAAATTGTACTTATTTAATAAATAAATTATAATAAAATTTTTGGAATTGAATTATGTTATATTTTTTAAAATATTTTAATGTTTAGAGTAGACACTCTATTCATTATGAGAAGAATTACATAAAGTTTTAGTAAGATAGAAAAGAGTAAACTTTAAAATAGAACACATAAGATGCAATAGAAATATTCATCATGAAATATTATTAAAATAATAGTAATATTCAAAATTAATGAGATTTAGTTAAATTAATATTATTATACAAAAATATGGTTTGGTTAAAGTTATTAGAATGATGAATATGAAAATGATGAAAAGAGAAATATAGGTTTACTAACTAATAAAAAAAACATTTTCAAAACATTTTGATAAAGTAATGAATAAGATAATAAATGAAGGAATAATTAAGAGAAAGGGTAAATGTAAATTTACAGAGCATATCTATATAACCTACACATTAATAGAAGGAAAAGTTAGTGTTTGATATTGGCACTTAAATGACGACATATTCATTGGAATTTGATAAAGGAAGAATTCTTAAAACTATAATTTATATTATTTAAATGTCAATTTTAAATAGATGGTTAGATTTGGAATGTGATAATTAGTCTAGAATTGCAATTTACAAGTGATAAAATTATAAATTTACATCTATCTAAATTTTCAAATTGAAATAATTGGATTAAATGATGATTCTTTTCCTACATTGAAAATATAAAGAAATAGATTTACAATTAGCTAAAATGATAAATATTCAAGAAATGAATGAACCAAGGTATAAGAAAAGGTTAGAAAAAGGATAGGATTTAGAGAATTGGTCTTAAAATGAAAAGTAATATATATGGCAAAGATAACCTTAATTTTCTCTCTCTATATATATCAAATATCACTATGAGATAAAGGAGGGGATTGGAGAGAAAAAAAAAACACAAACAAAAGAAAGGGATATAGAGAAAAATGTAAGGATGGGGAGAAAGGTTTATTGAAGTAGATGATGAATGATGGACTTTCAAAAAAAACTAAGTTTATAGTCATCTTGTCAATTAAAATTTTATGTTGTTTTTCAATTTCAAGGGCTTCCTTAATAATGTGAGATGATTAATTGGTCAATGATGCTAGGATTTCGACTTAGTAAAAGCAAATAAGGAGTTAGGTATTATGAGAATGCTCTACTATAGCTAAGCTAGTAAGACAATTATGGATTGTGTTGGTTACATGTTCTTTGAGATGAGTTTGGATCAACCTACTTGTTTGGTCAGTGTAGGATTTTCCAAAGGAGTGGGGAATTTGGTAAATTCCTTGGGAGAGTATAGGGCGAGTTTTATCTTTAACAATTCTAAAGAATTTCTTTAGGGTTTTGGGGGGGTTTGAAAAGAGTTTTAATATTCTTCTTGGCCAAGATCTTAGAAATGTGATGGGTGATGCCATGAATGCAAGGTATCAAAATTAGGGCCTGAGGAGGGGAGGTGGAAAGGGTTTTTTTTTGGAGGGTGGAGCAAAAGGATTTGTTAATTTTGGAAATATAATAACCATTGGATAGGAAAGCATTGTAATTTGGGCTCTTTCTCTTTGTTTAGGAGGTGGGGAATGAAAATTTGAATGGATCTAGTAATAATGGTTTTGTGAACAACATATTTTTGAACAAGGTGGTGGTCAGATTAGGCATAAAGGTATCTATAAATATGAATCTTTCAAGGTATGTATTAGTATGAGTCTTTGAGTATGAGTATGGGTTATCTTAATATGTCTTGTAAATTTCCTTCTATCAATATGTAGATTATATAAATATGCCTTATAAATTCCTTGTTACCATTTCTTTTAATTATTCCCTCTTTATCATCTTATTCATTACCTTTTACTATCTTATTCATTACTCTAATCCTTTGAAAATGATTTTTCTAGATAAATTGGATCTAAGCCCAAGCTATTAAGAAGAGTGTTGTCATCCCTCCCAAAATAAAAGAAGAAAAAAATAAATTTCATATCAATTAATAAACTTATATTCCCTTTTTATACTCTTTCCATAGTTATAATTATTTTATTCCTTTAAATAATCTTTTTTATAATAATATTATTTTAATTAACTTAATCAAAACTTTAAATAATAATAATAATAATAATAATAATAATTATTATTATTATTATTATTATTTAAATAAATAATTCTAAAACATTCTATATATATAATTAGTTTAATTACTTGGTTATATTTCATAAATCACCATGCAATTCAATTCCAAAAAACTTATCATAATTATGATCGTTTGTAAAACTTTCATACTCAAAAATATTATCATAATTATGATATCTATTGGTTTTTTGAGTTAGGAGTGGGTCAATTTGAGAGTAATTTTCTTTCTTTAGTTATTTTTCTGGCAGGTTTTATGGCTGTTTGTTTTAGTTACTTTTTTGACAGGTTTTATGGCTATTTGTTTTTAAATTTCCAGTCAATCCAAAATTCTATCGATTTTCTAAGCATCTGAATTGGTTTAAAATGGAGCAAAACCCCTATAATAAGATTTTAAGTAAGGTTTTGAAATGCTTGAAACTTTGCTTCATAAAAAAAAACTCAAAATACCCCTAAAATCTAACCAGATTAAAACCAAAAAAAAAAAAAAATAGTGAGTGAATGAGTCTTTCTGTTTGCTCCAGAGTTATCCTACTCCCTTTTTCTAATCTTATACATCAAGACATAAGCACTGGGGGCACGAGATTGAGTATAGGACCATCGTCAGCTTTCAATTGGTATTTGACTAGAGGCTTTTGTATATGCTTCGGATTCAATGAAACCTTTTCTGTTTTAAATTCCATGAAAACAGAAGAAAGTCCAGAGTCTTTCGTTTTTTCGTGCTCTTTTAAGACTCAATAATCATATTCATCCATCAAGTTCTACAAATTCATGGTTTAGTACAAAATTATTTGTATTAGCAACTCCCGCCTTGGAATATGGTGCAGTTTCACTCCATGGATATCCGAATGACATAGAAATGTTTAAACTCTATTTCACAAGTTCGGAGATCGAGCTAATCCTGTACACATATTCCATTATCGTTGACAACTTTCACAGGTTTATCGTATAACTTTCACACAGACACAAAAACATGAGGTTTAGTTCAGATTAAGATCTGAAACGCTACTTGCAGGTTTCTTGCAAGGGTTGCAAGATCTGGGTCTGCATACCCTGAAAACATGTTCTTCACCCGTTCGTTCGTCTACCTGAACAATCCATCTGCCCGTGTGGCCTCTGGAAGTTGTACCTTTCACATTTTTATAATCACAGCATTTCCTCTTGGGAATCACACCCATGACGTTCATGGACTCCACTTCCTGTTGTGTTTGAGGGGAGTACTGATTATTATAATCAGTACCGATTCTGGTCACCTCTATGCCTTTGCCAATTGGAAGAGTATCAGATTTGGCACCGGGCTTCCTCTTGAACGTCCTGGCACAGGCAGTTGTGGCCTTCCTATCAAACAGATTGTTGGCAACCACCACCGCTCGAGAGGGATTTAGATTCAAAAGCGTAAACAAAACCTGGTAATCTTCAGTCAGCTTGCTATCAATGAGAGCGAAATCTACATTCTTGTACTTGGGAAGCAACTCCATGGCATCCCCGATAACGAATTCGGTTGTATCTTCCAACCCCAGATCCTTGATGGTCTCCGCCAGGGTGTCATCGCCCGCTTTTGCAGGCAGAATGCAGACGAGGCGGCCACCAGTCTGCCGAGCTGCCGCAGCTAGGCCTATGGTAGACATTGGTGCTGCGCTTGAACATGCCTCTACAATAAGCTGTGCGTTCATGCCCGCTGCCAGAGCTGATATGAATTCGGTGCTGTCTGGTTCTGCCTGCCTTCTCTCCTGCTCTAAATTACACTGCAATGTCACAACACTAGGTCATTTAGTAAAATATGTCTAAAACATTTTTTTATCTGCAGAAGGCCAAAATCCCCTGTAATTCCTCATCACCAGAATACGGTACCTTTGCTTTACCTAGAGAAAAGTGTGAATCAGTTGATTGTCTTGCTTATTGAGTCTATTTAGTATAAAACTTTCAACATGCAAGTTGCAGCAAAAAATTGTCCCGTAATTAATAAATATCTGAGCAATCTACAGTTTCTGCCAGACTAGATTGGTAATCCTACTCAACTGAGTAGTGATCTATCAATTAAAAAGAGTGTTCGATTTTTCTTCAATATCAAAAAAATGTCTGGAACATATACTCCTGAATCCTGATATACGGCGAGAGGAATACCAAAAGCGTTATATCTGTAATAGTTTCATTATATCCATCCAAAATCATCTAACCCTAATCAAGGATCATATTTGCCCCAAAGATTAACCAAATATTGCAGACTTAATCAGGATTAACTTGCAAAATCCTCACAGACGTAATTACAGAAACAGAAGAATACCAAAATCAAGTTATAATATAGAAAACCTGATTTAATTCTAGCAATATCAACAAAAGCCGAACAAAACATGTTCAGAGTAAACAGATAACATTTCAGGGGTTAATAAAGGAAACTGTCTCATATTCAGCCAGAGCCACGCAAGAACTTACCAGATTTACAGTGTCGAAAAAAGCGTTCAGTGCATTCGCCGGAGACCATCCCATGGTGATGACTACGAGGCCGTTTTCTTAGCTCTCTATTAGTCTCAAAACTAGACGAACTTCTGAAGTTCAGAGGGGCTTATTGAAGATATTGAAATATGAACCCAAATCAGGGCAATGAAGTAATCCTGCGCGGGATCATCTAAAACTCGCTGCACTGCTTAATAAAGACAACGAACAGATAATATCATGGACCGATTCCCCACAAAGTCTTGGAGTTTTCACGAAAACAACCCAATTAAATGGATCGCCATTAACTGGTTTAAAATTTAGATCTTCTGACACAGACATAATAAAACATACAGAACTCTAAATGGAAGAGGAGGAGAAATAAGATGAGGAGCTGCCCTCTACCGGTAAATATACAAAATAAAATATTGCAGTAGACAGGTCAAGTTGAAACACCTTGGCAATTTCTTATTTAACACGTGGCGATTAGGCAGGGATTTACCGTATTGGGAAGGAAAACACGCGGTACAGTAGCTCCTTTCTGCTCGGTTCTGAGTTACTCGGAAGTTAACGTCAGTGCGTGACGTGGCATTTTTTTTTTCGGCGGTGAGCGTCCCAATCTGTGAGTCAGAATGCAATGAGAATAGCAATTAAATTCGTTCATACCTTATGTAAATTTTGTTGGTTGTTTCGCATGGTATAGCACAATATAGCAATTAAGTTAGTTTGTACTTGACTATAAATTGTGTTGTGTTGATTGTTTAGCAAATTGTGTAATTAATTCTGTACATCGAATAACATGAAGTCTGTCATAAGATATCAAAAATATTAACCAATTAAATTTTAGAAAATATTTTTTTATTATATAAAAAAATACATATATTAATTTCCTATGTTATATATGTTATACATATATTTATTATATAAAAAAATACATATATTAATACAAATTGTTGGACGGAGGGGGTCCCTTGTCCCACAAACAAGGGAGTCTCATACACCAATTTGGTGTGCTGGCCTAATATAAGGGGGATTAATAAAACAACTTTTACTTTGTAATAGTTTTTTTTATTTTTTTTTTTCTAAATAACTTATTCTCAAGAGAAATTATATATTTTTGTATTTGTTATATTTTTTTCACTAATTAAAAATAACAATACAATTAAATATCAATTTATTTGAAAAAAAAATCATATATTTATAAAATTTTATTTTATTATTATATTTTTAAATTTATTTATGCCAAAGGCATCTTAGGGACAAGTATTGTCCAAAACCTGTCAACAAGTTGACAGGTTTTGGAAAACCACCTCTGTCATCATTATAAACCATTCTAAACCGCCACGTCACTTTTTAAAGTCCACTTGTCTTGTACCATCCTCTGGTTTTACATCACATTAACTGGTCGTGATAGAAATTTACGCATAGTACACTTCAACATCTGATTGTCGTCGGGCTTTGAAAGTCTAGCACTGCAGATCCATATAGACGTAAATCTGAAAAATCGTATCATTTCCCTGAAAACTTGAAATGGAAAGCCCTTCCTGCATCCACAAACATGACTTTATTGAAAAAAAATTGCATCCTCGTCCACTGCCTGAGATTTGAACAAGCGACCACAGTCCTTGCGATCTGTAAAGAACATAATGCTTTTGCTTGGAAGGGGCAAAGGATTTTTGTATGGATATTTAATATTTATTGCTTCAATCCGAGCCATGCCGCGCGCTGAGAAGGATTCACAATGCCACGAACAGAGGTTAGGTCCGGGTGTCGCAATCGTGGTCAAAGAAATCAGAGAGACTCGTTAAACAATTGTTTTCACGAGCGACATTATGGCACCGGGCTGGTCAAACGTGACATATTTTTAGTGCCACATTGTGAACCTTGATCTCCTATACGAATAAGCATACAAGCAAAAAAAGGAGAGATGGTTTTTCTTGGTTGTCCAACCCCCCGCACACTGAAAAACCGAAGGGTGCGAGCTGGAAAGGTTATCAAATGACGGTAGACAAAGTCGGGAAGAACACGTCGTGAGACATCACGCAACAGGAGCTTCGTCTGATACTCCATTTCAACGATGAAAACCCGTAGCTGAACCGTGAATATAAAAATATATAGATATGGTCGTTTGTGCTTATTTCCATTAACCGTTAAATTTTATGAACATGCATAATTTGAAATATTTTGAAGCGAAATACATCGCTGCAGTTGAAAGATCGACCATTGAAGGACGAAATACGACAGAAGTCCAATAAATGTAGGAATCCCAGGGCTGGATTTGGTTCAGAGTTGAAGCGAAATTTGCGTATTGTTTCGGTGATTTGAAGGTTTGCAGCGGTCGTTGAATTGATAAATTTTATGTTTTGATTTAGACAGGGAAGGGTTGGGGTTTGTTTCTTGAAAATCTAGGGTTGGGATTTTTGTGATGTATTCTTGTGGGGGGTTTCATTTAAACCTTTGACCTCCAATGACAAACTTTCCTCAACTTATTTCGACATTCCCATTCATCCGCTTAGGAAGTATGCTAGTTTAATGTTATGTTATTAAACACAGTCGTTAAATTCGTATATTTATTAGAGAAAAAAATTATTTAAAATTAAAAAAAAATTAAGAACATTTCCTATTTATTAAAATAAAAACTCATTTAAAGTTTTAAAAATTACACACATTCATGATTTATGTACTTTGGTGGATCAAAATAAAAAGGCAATAAACATTCTCCAAACCGTTATTTTACATTCTAGTCATCGTTTGTCATGCATAAGTTGAGTGTTGGACTTTAAATTTTTGGCCATGTCTCATGTTAAACATATTAAAACGAAATTTATTACTTTGTGAACAGGGCATGTTATTTTGTAATTCCAGTTGAGCCTTGGACTTTAAATTTTTTCCCATGTCTTATGTTAAACATGTTAAAACAAAATTTATTACTTTGTGTAATGTCCCCCACCTCTTAGAGAGGTGATGAGGAGACTCAGTGGCTTGGGCACCCCCACTAGGTCATAGTCTCACACTGAAGGGGGGAAAGTCAAGAAGTTAAAAGTTATATTTTTAAGTTGACTTAAGAAAGGAAAAGGA
>SNQJ01S0167816.1:0-12407 GCA_010110895.2 Picea sitchensis
ATAAATTGAAATAGAATGTTGTAATAGAAGATGACTAGAGTATGAAATTAGAAAATCCCAAGCTGCGGTGAAGACTGCCAGCAGCTATAAACAACAGATTTCTGATAGGAATATTTTTTGAAAAGAATGGGCGGTTTGCAAGGATTGGTACTGCTAGCTGCAAGGGAATACCTCATCTGTTTATTGTAACACTGATTTTAAATTGAATCCCCATTAGCTCCCATATTATAACTAATATGATTATATGATGTACACTTCTTTTTAGCAATTTTCTGTTGTGAATTGCTCTGCTGCGTACTCTAATTTTTGTTAGCAGCCTACAGTTGTTACATCAATAGTACAAGCCAAGGCCAATTTTAAGAGGTTCTCAAGTGAAATCTAGATAATGCATTCAAAAAACTGGCAAATCCTAGACATTGTTACAAACTAAGTTGCACAAAACGGGAAAAAGTTTCTAAGTTTCCGAAACTGGGACGGTACGAAAAAGGCCTTCAAAAAATGGAAATGTTGGAGGAAACACCGTATATATAAAAAAAAAAATATATATATATATATATATAGTTAAAAAAAACACATTATATTGCAAGAAAAACATAATGATAGACATAAATGACATTTTAGAAAGAAAACCATGTCCATATTAATTCTCATAGATGATCAATATCATTCATTACATGATGCAAATAGCAAAATCCAAAATTAACCTTTATAGATGAAGTTTTACATCCAAAATCAACCTTTATAAATGAGGTTGTATGTGCTGAAAATGAAAGAAATCATGAGCTAAAGGCAACTGCAATTACATATCCCAATACATATCATATCGATCATCATCCTCATCATAAAAAATAGAACAAGATGCATGTTCAACAGAAGAACATAATGATACACATAAATGACAATTTAGAAGGAAAACCATGTCCATATTAACTCCCATTGATGATCAATATCATTCATTAGATGATGCAGTAGAAAAATCCAAAATTAGCCTTTATAGATGAGGCTTTACATCCAAAATCAACCTTTATAAATAAGGTTGTGTGTGCTGAAAATGAAAGAAAACATGAGTTAAAGGCAATTGCAATTACATATCCTAATACATATCATATTGATCCTCATCCTCATCATCAAAAATGGTACAAGATGCATGTTCAACAGAACTAGACCCTCGATGGAAAGAAGAGGCAATTCCATTTCCACTTGCATCATTAGCAATATCAAGAGCAGCAAGAGCGAGCTCCAAGTCTAAGTTTTTTGCATCCACATCCCACTCTTTATGAGGCCCACTTGTATATTCTTCACCCTTACGAGACACAAGGCAGAGGTTTGAATGCACATATACAAAATCCTCATCCTTCTGCGATCCCAACCTGTTGCGCTTTACGGAATGAATGAAACCATAGGTGCTCCAATTTCTTTCTGTTGATAAAGAGCTTGCCACTTGTGATAGAATACGAGTGACAAGGCTTTGCAAATATACACCATTTGCCCCATGACAAGTGCACCATTTAACCGGGTTCATGGTGCTTCTCTCCTCCAAAGCTGAAATGTCTGCAAAATCCTCTAATCTAGCAACAAAACAAGCCAATTCCTCCCTCGCCTCTGTTTGTTGAGAAGATGGAAACAACCTCTGGAAGGTTTTTTTCACTCTTGTGGCCACCTCCTTGTCCTTATGTGGAGCCTTCCTCTTCCCATTGCTTTGAACTCCTCATCATAAAATTTGGGATATAGAACATGTGCCAAAGTGTGCAATGGAGTGTTAAAGCCATTCCACCTAATAACAATGATGGACCTCACATGCTCAACAAAAAGAAGAGTTGGAGCCTCCGGTGTGATAATTTCCACAGTTTTCTCAACCATAGTATCCATGCCATCATAAATATCTCCCAAGGAAAGTTTGTCTGTGTATCTCGGAGAAGCTCAAATGCAGGTAATGTAAACTTGAGCAAGAATTCTACCTTGCTCCACCAATCCTCATCGATCAACACCCTCCACACCATACATCCCCTCTTTGAATCTGCATGTCTCCACTCAGCCTAAGTCACACCCACCACCATACTCATCAATGCACTTTCGACCTCAACAAGGCAACCCAACATGATGAAGATTGAGGCATATATTGTCTCAACGACTTTGAGCAACTCCAATTTGGAGTATTCTCGATATATTGTTCGAGACTGATGGTGGTTGGTGATGAATTTAATGATCTCCCTAACTTGCCTTGTGACCTCCTTAATCCATTAAGTTTTTTTCTCAATCTCTTCTAAAATCAGATTTAAATTATGGACAATGCAAGGAGTCTAAAAAATATGATGATATCTACTCTCAACAATCAAGCCTGCAACTTTGCAAACGGGTGCATTATCTGTGATAACTTGCACCACATTTGTTGGCCCTACTTTTTCAATAGCAGAAATTAAAATATCAACAATGAATTTGCTATCTTTTACCTCGCCAGAACAATCTTCTGCTCTTAAAAACATCACTCATGTTGGTGATGATGCAATAACATTGACCAAGGGCCTCCACTTTGTATCAGTCTATCCATCAAAGATAATGGAAACCCATGTGTTGGTCCATGAGCTACGAATTGATTTGAGAATACCATGAATCAATGCCCTCTCTTTCTGGAGCAACATTGTTTTGAGTTTTTCATAGTTTTCCCCCTTGAAACCTTGAGGAGCCTCGTTAATTGTCTTCACCATAGCTTTCCAATAGGGGGACCAAATCACATTAAATGGGATGCCACATGCAAATATGGCCCTTGCCACTCTTGACTATGCTTCTTCTCTCTTTTGATTGTTTAACATATTCATCAATTTGTTGTCTGTAGTTGCACCTCGTCCTCCAGGACCTTTGGATATCTCTTTTTATACCTCTAGCGCCCCCTCTTCCTTGCTTCATGAACAATCCTTGGCTCATTGATAACATCCAAGGAAGGAGTATGCTTGCTAGTGCTATGCATAGAAATCTTAGCTCTATTATCCTTCATTTTTTGAGCATCATCATGTTTTTTTTGGAATTTATCCCTCACCTGTAGATCAAGAGTATGTGGACAACCTTCAATACCCTTCCCTTTATGCAAAATGTGAGCCTTGATTCTTGTGTAAGAACCCTTGAAGGTCTTATCCTTCTTACATAAATTGCACCTCCATTTTGTATGAAGGGAAGGGTATTGAAGGTTGTCCACATACTCTTGATCTGTAGGTGAGGAGTAAATTTCAAAAAGAGCACGATGATAAAACCAGTTAGATCCCTCTGTCCTGATGAGTAAATTCAAAAACAATGATAAAACAACAAAGGGCTCTTACACAAGAATCAAAGCTCACATTTTGCAATGTTCCACCAAGGCTCCGAGACGGGGGGACGCGGGTGCGAAGAGACACACAAGGGGGACGTGTGGTAAGTACCCCAAATTTTAGGGATTTTTGGGAAATGGGGCACGGGGGGACGTCACATATATAATATAAAAAAAAATTTAAAAATAAAATTTTAAAAGAATAAAAATAATAATCTCAAAATAACATAAATTAGTAGATAGTTCAAATAGTAAATATCAATACTAACAACTAAATACTTACAATAACATAAATCTCAACAAATAAATACTACTAAATTAGTAGATTGAAGAGTTGGAATTTGTAAATGTCGAGACTACTTGCCTATAGCTCTTAACCATGTACAGATATTTTGCACAAAGTTGGAGAGTGAATCCTTCAACAAATGTGGAACCAACCATTAAAAGAAAATCTTTGTAGACAAACCAAAAAGAAATTTTATGTTATGTCTTAAAGAGACAGACTATATCATTGTGACAAAGCATATCAATCATTTATAGCTATTTTCTATTCAGTGGATATTGCAGTTTAGACACATTTGCAGTTGCCAGTGAGAAAAAGAGGTCAGATTGACAACTCATAGTTACTGACTGATGTGAACAGCTAATTAATCATCTTTCATAAAAAAGACCAAAAATAAGCCGTAAAACATGGCCAACAATAACAAATTTATACTTAGAACAATACGAAACAATTCTCTCTATTGGCATCATAAACAGAATTAAGCTTAGTCCTAAAGTGCATTTGAAGTTCTTTCAAAGAAATGAATTGGTGGGAAATCTTGGTGGCAAATTTAGTTGGTTAGAGGGCATTTTAATAGGTGTTTAAAAATGTTAACATGTTTTTATTAACTTAAAAATTTATTTAAAAAAACATATATATAATTTAAATAGAAGTTTTTAAAATGACTATCTTTTAGCATTTCCTCGATCTTGACATTCTTTTTTGGTCATAATTAAAGTTAAAATTATTTGCATTTGATTGTTGCTTGAATATATGTAATTATAAAGAAATTTATTTTTATAATGGGGACGGTACACCCTCTGGGATTTGAACCTTCTTGAGGAATATAAGTTCAAGCAGTTCTGCTAAACCCTTCTCGGCTCAGTGTGGGCTCTGACGGTAGTACGCCTTTACTTAGCTCACACTTTCGCGGGTAATAGGAATCACAGCCGAGTATGACATGGCCCGAACTTATAATTTAATGGCGATTGAAATGGTTCTAAATGGTGATTACAATTGTGGCTATGTCAGCGGAGCTCCACAGTGTGGCTCCGACTTTCCAGTAATGATTATGAACTTAAAATTCGAAACCCTAACCTTGTTTTAACATTTATGCTATGAGAATCCGAAATCGAGCCAATGTTTTAATTCGAAATAACTTGTTTTAATTTTTTAATCATATTGAATAGGAATGGAAGTAGAATTTTTAAATAAGGAATCAACTTCCAATTCTTAAAGCGATTGGTTTAATTTTAAAATTTTAATTTTTGCCATTTTATAATTAATATTTTTGAAGCACGTCCCACAATTAGGGGCCATTAGAGTCTGCAGCGTCCCTAAATCCCCACCACGGGAATGGCGTCCCATTCTTGCATTTTACATGAAAGGGAAGGGTATTGAAGGTTGTCCACATACTCTTGATGTGCAGGTGAGAGATAAATTCCAAAAAAAGCATGATGATGGTCAAAAAATGAAGGATAGAGTGGGATTGCTATGCATAGCACTGTAAACATCCCTCTCCATACCCGGAGTGTTAACGTATTTGAGGATTGTTCATGAAGCAAGAGAAGGGAGGCAGGTAAAAAGAGATATCAAAGGCCTTGGAGGAATGAGATGGAAGCCCTGAGGGCCATTGATTGATGAAGATGTTCAACAATGCATAAAAATAAAATAAAATGTCAAAAAGTGGCAAAGGGCCATATTTGCATGTGGCATCCCATTTAATGTGGTTCGATCCCCCTATTGGAAGGATATAGTGAAGGCAATTAACGCTCCTCAAAGGACAAGATGTCAAACTATGAAAAACTCAAAACAATTTTTCTCAAGAAAGAGAGGCAACTTCTTAAGAATGTTTTAAGACCAATTTGTAGCACAGGGGTTTCCAATATCTCAGACGAATGGATTGATACAAGGCAGAGGCCATTGAATTGCATCATCGCCAAAAGGAGCAATGTTCCTTAAAACAGAAGATTGTTCAGGTGAGGTAAAAAATACTAATTTCATTGCTAAAATTTTAATTGTTGCTATTGAACAAGTAGGGCCTGCAAATGTGGTGCAAGTTATCACAGATAAAGCACCCGTTTGCAAAGCTGCAGACTTGATCATTGAGAGTATAGATATCATCATATTTTTTTTGACTCCTTGAATTGTCCATAATTTAAATCTGATTTTAAAAAAGATTGAGGCAAAAACTGATGATAGTTAAGAGATCTAGGAGCAAGCTAGGAGTCCATTAAATTCATCATAACCACCGGTCTCAAGCAATGTATTGAAAATACTCCAAATTGGAGTTGCTCAAAGTTTTTTGAGACAAGATATGCCTCAAATTTCATCATGTTGCGCCGCCTTGTTGGTCAAAAGTGCATTGATGAGTTTGGTGGTGGGTGTGACTTGGGCTTAGTGGAAACGAGAATATTCATAGAGGGGAAGTATGGTGTGGAGGGTATTGATTGATGAGGATTGGTGGAGCAAGATAGATTTCTTGCTCAAGTTCACATCACATGCGTTTGAGCTTCTCCGAGATGTAGACAGAGACAAACCTTTCTTGGGAGAGATTTATGATGGCATAGATACCATGGTTGAAAACCATGGAAATTACACAGGAGGCTCCCACTATGCTTTTAGTTTAGGTTGATTTTGTTGAGCATATGAGATCCATCATTGTTATTGGGTGGAAGGCTTTTTTCACTCCATTGCACACTTTGGCAAATGCTCTAAATCCAAGATTTTATGATGAGGAGTTCATTGTTCAAAGCAATGGGAAGAGGAAGTCCCCACATAAGGACAAGGTGTACGAGGGAGTGAACGCTAACTGAGTTGTTCCATCTTTCTCAATAAACACTTAAGTGAGAATTTGCTTGTTTTGCTCTAGATTAAAAGGATTTTGCAGACATCTTAACTTTGGAGGAGAGAAGCACCATGAACCCGATTAGATGGTGGACTTGTCATGGGGAAGATGGTGTATATTTGTAAAGCCTTGCCACTAAAATATTCCTATCACAGAGTGGCAAGCTCTTCATCAGCAGAAAGGATTGGAGCACCTATGGTTTCATTCATTTCGTGAAGCGCAACAAGTTGGGATCATGAGGAAGGTTGAGAATCTTGTATATGCGCATTCAAACCTCCACCTCGTGTCTCATAAGGGTGAAGAATATACAAGTGCGCCTCATAAAGAGTGGGATGTGGATGCAGAAAAACCAGACTTAGAGTTGTCTCTTGTTGCTCTTGATATTGATGATGATTTAAGTGGAAGTGGAATTCAAGTTGCCTTTTCTTCCCATCGAGACTCTAGTTCTACTAAACATGCATCTTGTTCTATTTTTTTATGATGAGGATGATGATCAGTATGATATATATTAGGACATGTAATTGCAGTTACTTGTACAGCTCATGTTTTTCTTTCATTTTCGACACATACAACCTCATTTATAAAGGTTTATTTTGGATGTAAAGTATCATCTATAAACGCTAATTTTGGATTTTGCTACTTGCATCATGTAATGAATGATATTGATCATCTATGGGAGTTAATATAGATATGGTTTCCTTCTAAAATGTCATTTTTATGTATTGTTGTATATGATATAATGTTTTATTTTAAAAATATGCTATATATATTCATTTTATCTTGGCGTTTCCTCTATGTTTAGAGGGCATGTTTTGTAGCTAAAATTGATTTAGAAACAATTTCTGCCATTCGTTACAACCAGCCATGAACCTCCTTGACCCATAGGCTTGACCTTGGTAACATGCCTCAAAAGAGGATAGTATTCGTTGCCTACTTCAGCGTCTAGGGGCAGATCTTAATAGCACTTTGAGAAACTGTATGAATGTTGCAAAACAAAATATGTTCACCAAACATAACAGAAATTCGTTAATGCTCACCAAGGGAATAAAGAAATCTGCTAAGCAAACACAAAATAAATCTACTCACCAAAACCCTTACACAATCTCCTTGACGTTGTTGGCAGGAAACTCCCTCTTACTTAGAAGTGTGAAAAGCGAGGTGAATAAGTGGTTTCTTATAGGGAAGGGATTTAGGGGTTTCTATTATGTTTCATTTCTTCTTGAAATGAAAAATGGAAAAAATCAATTTTATTCTCATTGGAAATTTAAGAGAAAAACAAAAAAAAAATTAAAATGTGTTTTGGGGCCCCACAGCTCCCTATTTTTTGGCCTCTAAGACACCCTAGAACTGCCGAAACATCGACCATACGAGCTGGTATGGCAAGGAAACGTCACCGACTGTACCATACGACATTTCATCGAAGCGTTATGCGATCACGATAGCGTTTCTGGACCGCTGTACGGTTTGCCGATGTTTTGGATCGTTTCAGCAGCTGAAACAGCGGGGTAGAGGCGTTTCTACCTACCTGCAACTTAGGTTACGAACAATAGAAATGATAAAAACCATAAAAGGTAATGTTGTTAACCCAAAAGGCTAATTTATATTCTTTTGCATGTACCTGCTATAACAACACAAATTTCGGAGCATTAGAGGTCAAGTCAAACCATTGCAGGAAGGGCTTCAATTAAATTTGTAAAGTTAATTAGGTTGGTCTCACACCAACCTCAGAGGTAAAGATTTGAGACAACGAGAGCTTACAGTTGCAACAAATAGCAATTTTACCAATCTTTCATGATCAGACACTTCTCATCACTGTACCTTCGACAAATCATAGTTATGGAGTTGAAAGATATTGCACCTCACAGAAAAACTTCAACGTGTAGAGGCTATGAATTTGGCCTAGTCATAGAATTAGTATATCATTTGTGCACATAACAAACATATATTGGACAATTCAGATTGTCATTATAATATATTTAAACACCTCTGAAGAGTTTAACTTATAGACCCGTTCAATAATTTATTTCTTTTCTGGGATTAGAGCTGTCAAAATACATTACACAGTACAACTGGGTCAATTGCATAAACCCTGTTATAGCATATTGTGGAGAGATATAATAAATCCGAAATTATATAATATAAATTATATAAATGTTATGCACGATAGAAAGAGGAAACTTACAAGCCAAAATGAATTTGAGACTGCACTCTTCTTCATCACCTGTGTGAATTTCGGTTTGCCCTTTTTGACCGAATTGGCAGTTTTATCTTCCTCTACTTCCAAATCAAGCATTTATTAGGTTCCGGCTAAGGAACAAATAAAACTGTTTCTGTCTCTTTTGGTGACAAAAAAAAATGACACGTCACTCTTGTTTCTTAATTTTCAATTGATAATATACCTTACCAGAGTTATAAGAATTTTAGAACTTACTAAGGGATGACACTTTCTCTTGAAGAACCTCTGAACTAGAATGATAAGATACCTCATATGTGTCTTGATCGGGGCTATGTGCTGATGAAGCTTGAGAATCAAATTCTTCTTCACTGTCTAAAATAATAGGGTGCTTTGCACACGAACCCACTTAATTTTCAGAGAAGTTCCACTTTGATTTTGGAAGCCCCAGTTCATGTTTCACACTGATCTTAGGATGGCCAAGGAATTCATGTTTTTTAATAGAAAGGGGTCTACTATTGGAAATACAAGCTTCTGCACAGTTCCCACTGATTTCCACCTTCAATCCTCTGCTTCGAGTAGTTCTCCTCTGCGCATTTCGAGTACTTATCTTCTGCAAATTTTTAACATCCCCAGAGGCATCCTTGAGGGGATTTTCTTTAACAGTCTGTCCAAAAGTAGTTGCTTCTGTGCAATAGCTGCCTCGTTTATGGAAATTGTGAGATTCACAATTTTTAACAGTAACAGTGCTTTTTTTCTCATTTCCACTTGCCTCAAATATTTGCACAAGAAAGTGTGCATCATTCACATGCCTAAAAACAATAATATCTTTAGGCTGTATCCAGTGATCAGAAACAAATACTTCCCAACCTTCTTTAAAAAATGCTATCTTATCATAACAATATACTCTTACATGCCATAAGTCACCGCTTGGGCCTTCTAAAATTGCATCTCTACTACCCTTGATTCGACTTTGTTTAAAACAGTCTGAAGGTACCTCCTGTGAAAATAGGATAGGATTCATCAATTAGGAGGGTCCAACTTTGCACTCCATATGCCAGAAATAATCTATATTTAAATAAACAGTTTGCACTCCATATGCCAGAAATAATCTATATTTAAATAAACAGGTAAAGGGATTTTCAAACAAATAGAAAGCTATAACACATGGAAGTTCAATCAACAGTAGGAGACCTAAAAGCCTGCAGATAAAATAAAATAAGATAAGATAGAAAACAAGACCAAAAGACATTCTGAGCACCTATCCAAAAAAAAAATAGCTTGCATCACATTAACATTAGCATTGTAAAGAGGTTGGTGTGTGCTCAGATTTCATAGGCGATACTAAAAAAAATGCCTTCAGTGTTTTTTTAATGTATAATTCTCAAAAACAAATGGAAGCAACTAGCTATAAACTTCTAAATAGGAATATACAGCATTGAACAAACCAACTTACTAAACTGACAGAAATAAAAGCAATCGAGAAGATAAGTTTTTGTACATATAGGAATTATTTTTACAGAGAGATGCCGGGTGTTATTACATTCCTGGGTGGAAGAGATGTTCATTTTATTTACCAGAACGGAGGAAAATTCTCCCGCCATAACCTTGAAAAATGATGAGCCATGCCCATTAAAATGGTTTCTCAGACATTTCTCAGAACAACCCCGACAACTTTTTCCATCTGCCATTGTGAGAAATATGCAACTGTAAACAAATTTTCAAAACCTGCAATGCGCGCAATAATCTTCACACCAACTCTAAGGTATTGAAAGCCAAAATGCAATTCAGCCAAACCCTCCACAGAAATAAAACTTACGCTGTCACCGTGAATGTCCACTTACATGTAGTGGAGACGTGGAGACGGCGCCAACGGCGGCGGGCATTAAATTCCAATGAAGGGGATCAAACAATTCTTTGTTCCCACGATCTCAAGTCCCTTCACCTCAGTACATATGTCTTAAAACTAATATATAGATGCTATTAAATATGGAATAATATATAGAAGGCGGGAAACGCCTCTTGAGAGGCTTTTTATCTTTAAGATGGGCGTAGATCTCTCTAGAATTATATAGGTTTTTGCTTGTAAGGTGTGCATATACTCATTTTAGATATATTCTTGGACACTACTATTTCTCCTCTTTCATCTCAATTATGTCACTACTTCTTTAGAGTTTGGCAACTACCATTTTTAATTTATGGGCTTTGTTACATTAAAAGGTTTTTGAGGTGGCTACTTTTCATCTTTTGAACACTATTATTTCTCCTCTATCATCAATTATGTCACTACCTTTTTTTTATAGTTTGGTAACTACCATTTTAACTTATGGGCTTTGCTACATTAAAAGGTTTTTGAGGTGGCTACGTTTCATCTTTTGAAACTTTGCTTATGTTTTTTTAGATAAACAAAACTCAATTTTCTTGCAAAAGATAATCTACATCAGTTTTTTTTTTTCAAAAATTGTTATTTTGGTTAAGTTATAGTGGATGAAGTTTATTTCCATTTTTAGTATTTATGTACACATCCATTCCAATCTGGTGACTATCGAGATACCAATTTGTGATGAAATTCTAGCCATGTAAATTATCAATCCCATGAGCTATTTAAATTCATTCCCTTCATTATGGGTATTTTTTCATATTGAAATAGTTGAGATCGTCTTCCCCATTCATTTTTAGCAAAGTAGTAAATTCATAAATATGAAGAGGTCAAGACAAGATTGATCTTGAATTGATTTTTCATCTCACACTTATATAAATGACTTTTGATCATGTTATTCAACTTTTATACGCATTAAAAAGTTTCAATTTTCATAAGAAATTTTATATGATGACTAATATCCCCGTTTGATAAAGTTATAGCTAGGTTGATTTCTCATTCATACAAAAGAGTTACTCTTGTCATATTGTATAGTTCCGTGGAATTATCTCCCTTGCGTATTTCAAAGATATTATGATTTTTTATTGGTTATAGTAATGATGGTCTGCATTTGTTTGGATTCGATGTTTACAGTAAAGATATTATTATAACTTAAGGAAGAGAAGTTGGCATGCGATGCTAATTATATTTTGCATTGATTACAATTATAGTTTTTAAGAAAGATAAGAAATTGTAGATTCTAGACTAAACATTTCACTTGTGATGTCCACTGGTTACTTACATTGTAGGTACTTTGCAAATAGTATTTTTTCTTGTGTTGGTTCTTTTGATAGTTTTAGTTAAAGAGCTTATTTTACCCATTCATAAATTAGGTATAATATTCTTTTGTAATAATTAGTTTGTGCAAGAAATTTTTGGTTGTATCCTCCCAACCATCCCCTTACCACTCCCACCCGGCCAAGGCTTTAAAAGAAGGAACAATAAGGATTACCGTATATTTGAATATATGGTACTATCACATAACACGATAAATATAATTTATTTTGGCTCTAACCAAATAGGTTTACACAAATAAAATATGGTTGAGCATACATTATGAATTCACTTAGTGATATGTCCTACACCATGTGCAAAACATGACATTCTCTATACTAACATTGTTGGGCTCTAAATTTTAATCAAATTAGTAAATTGTAATGAACAAGATCTATTTTCTTATATGTATTACAAGTTTGTATAGAAATTCTTTATATGATGAAATTTTAAAATGTCATTTATTTAATATATTTAATATTTTTTTTTATAAACATATAAGGATAATCATGAACATGGGTAATATAATCTTGCAAGTTTAGTTTAAGATTTTTTTTCCTTTTGCCTATCAATGGAGGTTGGCTCCATCAAAGAAATTAGTTTTTTGGTTGCTTATTTATTATGGTAAATTAA
>SNQJ01S0167816.1:20856-34645 GCA_010110895.2 Picea sitchensis
CGCATTTATTCACCTTCATCAAGAGTCCAAGTAGGATTGTCTAGAGGCTTATTTGGTGTAGAAGTTCCCTTTTTGGGTGGTATGTTGGCCAAGTATCACTTTTGAACCTTGATTTTGAGGTGGTTCTGTTAGACAATCTTTCTTCTATTGTATCTCCCACTTTTCAGCCCTTTTGGGTATGAAACTTTCTTTTATGTAATTCTCTGATATTTCTTCTTTGCAATTCCATAGGTCTGATCAAAATTGGATGTACCAAGTGGAATTTACGGTAACTTCCCCACAACTTGCCGATTTTTGGCCTTTCTAGGAGATCTCACTTGTATAGAGTGCCCCGCACAAAATAACTGATATAAAATTATGAAACTCGTACCCGAAATACTACAAATTGTCCATGATCCAATGAAACCAGTCCCACTCAATTTGGATACTCTAGGAATAAGTTATGATTGTTTTACCTGTAACACCTTCTTGAGACTAGTCAATAGGACTAGTCAAATACCCTATCTTACACAGGGTGTATCTACAAATTTAAGATGACCCAGAAGCTGAACTTTTTACCATATATACCTTACTAATTTCTATGAATATCCTCCGGAGTTTAGGGTCTGAACTGTTATAGAAAGTTTTTTATAGCGTAAATTCCACAATGAATCAGTTCAGGATGATTCCAGAACCCTATCTTGTACAGGTTGTATCTCCGAAAGTATAAGGCCTCAGGAGCTTAAATTTTAACCCAACGTACCTTGATCCGTCTGCTAAATATCCTCCAAGCCGTTTCTTCTGAAACATTGTAAAAAAAAAGTTATAGCGAAAATTCCAAGGTGTCTCAGATGTAGCAGTGAAACCCCAAGACCTTGAGCTCTGATACCATATGTTAAGAACCAAATATCAATATAGCATAGAAAAAACTCAGAAAAAGTACTCAACGCCTTGAAAAAGAGATAATTTCAGATAATAAGCCTCTTCGAGGGGGAAAACTCCTTTTACCCCACTTAAATGTTCAAGTACAAAATGATTCCAAATGAAAATGTCTCCTTGGTATATATAGGAGACTAGGAGGTATAATTACAACTAATGGAATAAAGCCAACATAAATAAAATAACATTACTAATGTAATATACCCCAATTAAGGGGTAATGAGCCAATATTAGGGCTTAACATCCATGGTCCATGGCTGGGGGATTATCTGCGACTTCTTCCCCACTGTCTTGGTCAAATACTTATGAGGTGCGAGCATGCCATAGTTCTTTCAATATCCCAAGTTATTGTCATTGATATTCAACGTCAGAATCCTTTCCAAATGCAGTTTGACTACGCGTATCCCCTTCTGGAGGTACACAGTAATCAATGTGTAGTCGAAGTCCCTCGAGACGTTGTCATGACTCACTGCACCAGCCAGAGGCGGGATGTAGCCAAGCAAGATTGATGGGATGAGCTTCGCATTTGCCAAGTCATCACGATTCTTGGTTCATTTCTCTGCCGCAGTTCGGGAGGGCCGAGATCGATGTCCAGTCGATGGGGAGGCTTGCACTCCTCTTATCGACGAAGCTTGTACGCTTGCGGACATCACCTTCTCAGCCATGAGGTCTATAAGGATTTCTTCGACATACTTTTCTACTACACTAATGTCATCCGACATGCACGATCGAGATCAGATATCTCAGGTCGATGAACAAACACTCAATGTAACATAGTGGGTGGCGAGCTCTCAATAAGCACTGTGTGAAAGCAACTAGTTCTCTGTGGGCTCGGATAATCACAATTGACAAAAGTGTTCTTGGTGAGACATCCGACGGGTTAAATAGATAACATCGTAACTAATTCTTCCAACGGGTAGGAACACCTCAATCAATGCAGTTCCATCCGTTATGGTGCGGTCCCAATGGTCCAATGGCGATCGTTCTGGCAATAACTGTGTTTCTATCCATTCTGGAGTGTCAGTCTAACGGTCGGGACGCCTCCAACGGTCATATTTCTCCGTCGTGGCGAAGTGCCAATCTATGTTGTTTTGATATTCTGACGAAGTTCAAATTCTGCAATCTTTTCTTTTGTGAAGTCCTCTCCGGAACCTCTTGCAATTTTTCTAGCTTAGCTTTCTTCTTGTGGAGCTTTCTGGCCTTCTTTCCCGTGATCTGAGTTACTGGGTTCCTTTTTCCATTCATATTCTTATATGTACTTAACATAGTAACTGCGCACTGGTGAGGGTCTTTCGTAGGGTTCAAGGGTAATACTTCTTCTCGTTCTGGAGTAGGTGTTCTACTTTCCTGCATGGATAGGCTCTTCAAGTCTTCCTACGTTTTTTCAACTTCGACAGCTAGGTTCCTAGCCCTAAGTTGCTTCAACTTGTCCTCCTGTTCTTCTATTAAGTGCTCTATTCTCTTAGCCATGAAATCCCTTAATTCTTTCTTTTTTTGTTCTAGAGCTTCCTCTTCTTCTTTCCTTCGGATCTGATCTTTCTCAACCCATGTCTTTCCTATCAAAAGTGTAAAGGGGTCGTTGTTCTCAACAAACTTAATGACCTCAAATTCTTCTTTTGTCGATGCTCCATGAGCGATCATAGGTACATGGACAAGTCTTCCACATAGGGTTATCAACTTTCCTTTAAACAATCCTATTCCTCCCAATGAAGGAACCATAGCAGGATTTCTTAAGATTTCCCAAGTAATTTATGTCATAATGTTCACCTGTGTTTCTGCATCCAATACACAGTCTATGTCGAAGTCTCCTATTCTTGTTTCTATGCACTCTTTCTCTTTTAAGGTCTCCGATAAACTGATGTCTCTATGATCATTCAGGGTTTCTTTCATCTGCATTAATATAGCCTCTGATTCTTTCTGGTTGTTTAGCATATTCTTAGTCTTTTGGCCTTCCTGAGGGTTTTCTTGTCTCATATTCATTTTTTCAACTTTATCAATCATTCTAGGGAAATCCAAAACTTCATGTCCAGTTGCTTTGCAACAAAGGCAAACATGACCTCTACCAGGGCATTCCTTAGAAATATGTCTCGGTCTTCTACAACTATAACAAAGAGTCAATCCTCTCTTTCTCTTGAACGATCCCCAACCTTTCCTGTACTGCGCCCTAGGATCGCAGTGATGGACTTGCAAAAAATTCTTTCTGGGATCCTGCATCCATTTGTTAGTCCAACAAATCTGTCTATGTGTAGGAATAACATATATTTCACTATTTCTATCAGATCTATTCATATTATATCTTCTTTCTTCTAGTTGTGCCCTAGTTTTCAGACTAGGACCAAATCTATTAAACATACCTAGATCCATTCTTTCAAAACAAAAATTTCCACTTATCTTACCTTTATCAGAGCACAAAGCTTTAAGATCTTACCTCTTCTCTTCATATCAGACTTCTCTTCTTAGCACAGAGCTTCACAAATCAAGTAGAGTACTGTGCACTAGGGAAACAAATCTACACACAGAGATTTCTCTTCTCTTTAGTTCCCAACAATCATAGTGTCAGGTCTTAACAACAAAACCATTTGTTGGCACAGGGGCAGACGCTTTAACAATGCACCAACAAAACTCTAACTACCGACCCTTTCAACAACACCTGCAAAGAAGATGAAGTGTCATCCGAGGTAGAGGCAAGGGGGGTTCCAGGACTCAAGTGTCTACAACCTAGTTGGGACACATATATGTGATTACAATACTTAACAGAGACTTAGCAGTTAACACTCATTAGTATTTACCTCTTATTCGCATTGTAGCTAAAAACCCTAATTACAGAGCATCACAGTAATGAACAAGATCTAACACTTCCAAGCACTTAGCACATAGAAACATATCAAATCTAGCATTCATTCACCTTACTAAGCACTAAACTACTATATCATATGCATATAACATACAATACGGTAACAACACTAAGCATAAATCACATCAATCACACAAAACAACCATAACATAGGATATACCTGGTTCACCCCCAACGTGGGGCTACGTCCACCAACTCTTCTTCTTATTTATTATCTTATGTCAATCTCCTTACATGCACAAAGCATCGAAACCAACTCCGCATAGGACAAGAGATCTGTGCGCACCTCGCCAGATCCTCCTTCCCCGAGCTTGGCACATCACAGAGCCTTTATTACAATTACTTGCAATTAGCTCTGCAAGTTCTCATCACACAGTATGCACAAAGCATTTACAACTATTCTCACTTAGCACACTGACTTACAACTGAATAGTACTTCTTACATCGCCTAGCTCTCTATGTATACTTTACAAAATGGGCCTAAGCATGGGTAAGACACATGGGCCGACATCCCATACTCGTTACATAAACCCTAAACCCAAAAAGTGCACAAAAGGTGGCGGGATCTCGCGATCTCTGCTTCGCCTGGCGCTCCGTCTTCGACCAGCCTGTTAAAGTCCCAAAAAGTGGTCAAACCTGACCAATGTTTCCACAAACCTGGTCAAGGGCCAACACCAATAATAAAAAACCCATGATGAAATATCAAATAGGGAGTTAAAGCCTTGGATGACCATCCAAATCTTCAAAAGAAGCAAGTCACAATTTTGTTCCAAGGGTGTATTTCTCATGACACCATCCTTCCAAATGTTAATAAGCTTGTCATTACCTGGAATCCATGTTAACATGGATTGAACTATTGGGACTACAACTTTGAGAAGTTTCCAGATATGTGATCCTCTTGAGCTTTTCAGTGGATTGTCAATGCATATTTTACGGTTTCCATGGAAACTCTTATTGAAGAGAACCTTCTTCCACGATTCCATCTTCCTAGTGATCAACCTCCAACCATTTTGACCCATAGAACTAGATTCATAATAGAAGGATATTTTATTCCTAATCCTCCTCTGTCCTTTGGTGCTCTCATTGTATTCCAGTAAACTAAATATAGTTTTTTTGGAGTTTGATTTCCCTCCATGCCACAACATTTTCCTAATTTCTCGAGAGATTTGTTTCATGATTCCCAATGGAGCTAACATAGTAGAGCACTAGAAAATTGGGAGAGTTAAGAGAACCAACTTTATGAGGATGACTTTGCCTATTGGATTCATATTGAAATTTAGATTTTTTTTTTCAATAATGTTGTGCCAAGACTATGTTGTTGGATTACTCAACAAGATTGGCATTCCCAAGTACTTGAATGATGTCCAAGACTCTTGACATGAAAACAATAAAATTATGGAAATAGCTTGAAGGAGTTGGGAACTTACATTCCATCCATAAATATGACTTTCACAATATTGACCTTGCCACCTGAATTATTTAAAAATTTATCCAAAACATGTTTGAAGTGCTCAACAATGATGGTGGAGGTGCAACCGAGAAGTAGAGTGTCATCAATAAAATGGGATTGATTGATGCTCTTGACACCTATGACTAGTTGTATTCTCGGAAGATTGCCCATGGTCCTTTCTACTTCTAGTTTCTTGCTTAAGGATTCAACCATAATGATGTACAAGAGAGGGGACAGGAATAACCCTGCCTCAACACTCAAGTGTATTGAGTCTAAAAAAGGAGTAAACCTCCCATTTACCAATGGGGTGATCCGTGGGTTACTAATATAGGTAGAATCCCATTGAATAAAGAGGGGACCCAAATTTAAGAAGAACATCAAATAAGAAGGAGTGTCTTATCTTGTCAAAAACATCGGTCGTGTCAATTTTAATGATCATTACTTTGTCCTTATTCTCTCTTCTTGAGTGGATTGTTTCTTGCACCATGATTATGTTTTCCACTATCTGATGCCTTTGAATGAATCCCCATTGGTTGCCAAAAATTATCTTGGAAATATTCTTTATCATCATTTTTTCCATTATCTTTGTTAATATCTTGTAGGAGGAGTTGGATACAGATATTGGGCAAAATCTGGAGAAGGAATATGGGTTGTCTTCCTTATGAATAAGGGAAAGGAAGGATCTGATGCCTTTGAATGAATCCCCATTGGTTGCCAAAAATGATCTTGGAAATATTCTTTATCATCATTTTTTCCATTATCTTTGTTAATATCTTGTAGGAGGAGTTGGATACAGATATTGGGCAAAATCTGGAGAAGGAATATGGGTTGTCTTCCTTATGAATAAGGGAAAGGAAGAATGAGTTTGTGTTGCCAATTGTTTTTTATGATGTTTTAACAAATTGCAACATTCACTTTAAATCAAATTTAGTTATATTCCAACAATCTCAGTAGAAATTAATGGTGAAATTGTTAGGCCCTTGAGTTTTGTCAAGAGCCCTTGTTTGGCATAATTATTCATGGTATTAGAGTATCAATAAGCAAGGTAAAATAATTTTAAAAATTTAGTATATGACAGAGGTTGAATTTTTGTGACATACGCCCATAAGTAAGTCTGGGATGTGTTACATTTGTATAGTGGAAAATAATTCCACTTGGTTTTTTCTCGACACAATAATCAATGCAAATGTGGAGAGAAATGCTCTTGGATTGAAGTTTAGCCAATATAATTGTTTTTTGCCCAAAATCAGAATTCTACTTGATCAACAAATTTTGAAGTATAGATTTAAGAACATCACGGTAGTTATTGTGTTGCAAAATATTTGACTGCATATTTTCCTTAAATTTATTGGTGACATATATACACACGTTGTACAAAATATCTAACTAATGCATATTTTCTTAAATTTATCGGTGACATATACACACATGATGTGCATTTCATTTTTAAAACATAATACATATTTGAGAAATGGTAAAAGATTGACAATCCACTAAAGGACTTGTTAGATGATAGAAACAAGAGTGAGTGCACTTCCACCTAACCACACAAAAAGATGCCAACTTTGTTGGGAATTCCACTTTGTCACTAAAGTAGATAAAGGTGATCCCATTACATACGGGTGGATGTAATATCAGTATTTAGATGTTTCAAGTGAAGACCAACTTATGTGCTTCATACATGCTTTACTTAAAAAATAGAATAATGGATCAACACATTTTTTATTTTAAATGTTTGTATTGTTGATAAGTTTTGAGTGATGGTAGTGATATGTGAGTTTTATGCTTATTGATTTTCTTAGAGAAATCTCAATGGTAAGTGAAATTACAGAGGATAACATATTTTATGGGAAGCTAATGTTCCATTTTGGATGGTTTTCATGGTTTTTTCATTCCAAGTATCCCAAATGTTTGCTTGCCCTCTAAAAGATGAGTCATTCTCAGTCCTTGTTGGTTAGATGCATCGTTCTTAGCCCCTGATGATTAGATGTGTAGAGTCATAGAAGAGGGAGAGTGACATTCATAGAGGAGGCATCTCTTGACTATGTCCCATTTCACCATCCTCAAAGAAATTATTAGGCATCCTCAATATCCCTTTCACCAAGGCCATTAAGAATAGATGGGAGTACATCAAGGGAAAAAACTTACAATATGATATCTCCCCACTAGAGGGGGTCGACAGTATGGAGCTGATGTAAACTATTGCATTGGAGTAGGGTTGTGAAATACTAAACATCACAAGGTGATTGGTTCTTTTGTCTTGGCCCTCCTAATGTCTAGGGTTTCTCTATTTGAAGTGCCTAATTGTTATAGTTAGGCCACTAACAAATCCATGGTAGCAAAATTTGTATGACAAGTATTTGTTGAAATGAATTCTTGCAAAATGTTTGATGTAATTCCTATACACAAGATGGTCAAGCCATTGTGTTCTCATGAAACTATGTGTCGAGTATACGATGACTTGAGTGTAGGGCAAGTGTTTGAAGAAATGCTAGTCCACCAAGCATGCTTTCAAATCATGATCAAATCACTTTCATGGAAAACTATGAAATTGTGGGTGCATTTTGGAGATTATGTGACTAATATAGAGTTGAAGTTGGAACACATGATGTGCCTTCAATAGAACAATAATGGATTATGTTTGAAGGGAAACAAATCAAGGATTATGCTCGTTTACCAGAGTACAACATATGCAACGATTCAATTATATTTTTTATTCTATGTAGTCATGGAGGAGTGGTTGGAAAAGGCACAACTTCTTCCTCCAAACCTTCTTTTAAGGATGTGGTTTGAACTAATCCACCCACTCCATTTACTCAAATACCTTCCATTCCTAGTGCATATATTGTGGAGAAATAAGAAGAGGTGTTAATGGTGGAGGTCTCGACACCAAAGGTCATAAAAATCCACTCAACATTTAAATCAAAATCCATCATAGGAATATTTAATGGGTATTTGTCTCCTTCTTCATATTTTTACAAGTGGATCCACTCGACTTGGACACATAACTATGAGATCTACATGTGCTCCAAAGGTTTGTTTTATTGTTCTATTTTACACTCATGTTGATTATCATAATTTTTATAGGAGGTTCCATGGTTTTGGGGAAGAGAGGGACTTTTTGTTGCTCCATGGTTTTGAAAATTTGACCCTAACACCCTATCAGTCACTAGAATGGCAGTTTGGGTTCGCCCCCCAAATTTTCCATTACATTTATGGAATTTATCAATTCTTGAGGATATTAGAAATACTTTAGAAAACCGTATGCATATAGATGTAGAGATATATATAGAAAGATTATGCATATATTCTCATGTTTGTTTCTCAAATGAGAAAATTTTAGATGATCTCAAGTCTTGGATTATGAGAAAAAAAAATTCTAATGTTCGAAATGTTGAACATTAGGTTCAATGCTTCTCGAGAGTTTTGTGACATGGGTTAACCCCCTCTCGTGGATCCTTACTCTAGTGATTGTGGCAGAGACTAACACCTGCGGGTTTAACGACAATCATAATCCAACAAATGGTATCAGAGCGACAAGTCTTGAGTTTGAAACTCGCCCAACATGTGTTGGGGGGGGGGATATTCTTGGACATCGGGTTCAATTCTTCCCGCGAGTTTCGTGACATGGGTTAACCCCCTCTCGTGGATCGTAACTCTAACGATTGTTGCGAAGACTAACACCTGCGGGTTTTGGTCTGACGAAAATCGTAGTCCAACATGATATACCAACAAATAGGACATATACATGATACTTGTCCCCTTTCACAAGCTCATCCTCAAAGTAAAAAAGGGTCCAATCCAAAGCCAAAAAGTAGGCATTTTTCAGAGAAATTGATGCTTGTTCATGAACGTGATCAAGAGGAGGAATTATAGCAAACATCACATTGAGAGAAGGTCAATACTACCTGTACAATAGTGCCAATTGAGGAAACATTTTCCTCTATGGGGACTAGGGATGAATTCAATCCTTCAAATATTTCTCCCCCATGCCCAACGGAAGTAGTCAAGGATGCTACATCAGGAGGAATGAAGAGATCTCATGAATCTAAAAAGTATGACTTTGATAAGAAGTAGGTTCCTTCAATGAATTATGGAAATCCTACTTCTGAATTACATATTGTTCTTATGGAACCACCTTCAAGGGGGTGGGTTAGGGTCAAGAAGAATAAATGGAAAAAAGGTAAGATTGAGGATTTCTTACATCCTTAGGTTTCTATCAAGATCTTTTTGTTTATGTTTTGTCTCAAAATTAGTTGGTGCTTGTACACATATTCTTATGTTATGTTATCGGTTGTATGTAGGAACATCTTCCTAGATCTTATGAAATTTTCTTGCAGCATTTATAAAATGTAACTTCTTTTCTTTAATATGAATAAGAAGTTACAATTTTTTTTGAGGAAAAAAAATGTTTTGAGCAATTTATGAAGTAATATCAAAGAACTTCATTTTTTTTCTAGGAAGGGCATGGTAGTGCAATCATAGGATAATTCATAATAAAAGGAAGAACATATACATATTTTCAAAGAGTGGAAGAAGTTTCAACATCAAGAGCACAATTAACACCAAGAACACCATTTTCAAATCTAGTAGATCCCCTAGTTCAAAAGGTGAAAAATGGTAAAGATATTAATATAGTAAATGATTTTATTTTTATTTTTGAGTGTTACATTCTCCAAAAGATATATACCCAGATCATATCACTAAGTATGACAAGTAAAAAATGTAGGATAAAGAAAATTGGTTTCGTTGACACTTGAAAATGCACGATTCATTTTCTATGCTTAAGAGTAGTCATTGGTTAGTTTTTCTACCCTAGGATGACTCCTAATGTTAGAAGACATTGCATAAAGATGTGAACCCTTTAGAGATAAGTGGTAGGTGTAATCTATGAGTAAAACCTTGGAGGACATTTTTGGTGTAAACTTAACTCGGGTATACTTGCATTCACTTCTCATGGTTATCTTAGGACCATGAAGGCTAGCACTTAGGGCTGTTGAGGGCATCATTTTCAAGGAGTTATCACACTTGAAACCCTTCTGAGGCTTTGTTTTCCTAAATAATGAGTCAAAAAACATATTTTACAATGAATGAACCCCAAGGTGAAGGCTAAGTGTGAAGAGATGAGGAGAGCTAGCATGGATGAGGATGTGAATTGACATAAGGCCCCATTTGTGTGACAAATAATGTCAATTCTACATATTTCGAGGCTTCCATATAAACACCCATATACACAAGCATAAAGTGCTTTTGTATATGCGTGAACATATCATGGAACTTGCACGCATATATGAAATTCTTTCAAATATGCATGTACCACTAATTTATAAATGTGCATATACATAATTGTTTCTGTATATGTGCATTTGCATTGTATACATAGACAAAAGTGCTTATGTATATGCACATTTGCACCATGTGCATTTACATAAGCTCTTCCATAAATGTGCGTTAGCACCATGTGCATATATGAAAGTGTTTTCATATATGTGAATTTGCACCATGTGCATATACAAAATCACTTATATATATACACATTTATAATTTGTAGTATGTGCATATATGGAAGTGGTTTTGCATATGTGAACCCATATATGCACACACTTCTCACATCTATGCACATGCATCCATATATGTGTCTTTATATCTATATACATAAACGAAAGTGCTTTCATATACGCACACAAATTCCATATATGGATGCACATATACAAAAGCACTTATGTATTTCCACATATTGCTAATTATAAACACTTATGTATATGTGCATTTGTGTTGTGCACATATACAAAATCACTTTGACACATGAACACACACACACACACATATAGAAATGTTTTTGTATATATATAATTTCCGCACGTAATGAAATTTCTTTCGTATATGTGCACACTTCAACATGTTTTGTATGCGAGAAGTGTGTGCATATACATAATTGCACTTTTGTATATGCACCTAACACTTCTGTATATACATAAGTGCTTATGTTTATGAAAATAAAATTCCATATATCAAGGCACATATATGGAAGTGATTTCATATATTGGTTCCATATATTTGTGTGGCACTTCTATATATGTGCATTTATATAAGTGAACGTACACAAAATTATATATATGAATATGGATATACAAAAGCACCATGCACATAGTGTTGTTTCATATATGCACACATATGGAAGCACTTCCATAGTGCACATATATGGAATCACTTCCATATATGCACACAAGTTTTGTATATGAACATGCATATATGGAAGTTCTTTTGTATATGCGCATAAAACACTTCCAATTATATCTATGTACATGCATATGTGGAAGCACTTTCATATATGTGCATACTTCCATATATATACATATATGGAAGCATTGTTAGCATATGTAGAAGTACTTTTGTATATGCTCGTGCTTCCATATATGCATGATTATCATAGTGTATATAGAAACACTTATGTATATGCGCATACAATGATATAAATGTGGAAGTGTTTTTGTATATGTGTATGTTTTCATATGCACACATATATAGTTATTTTTATGCATCTATGAAATCATTATCATACCGTGGAAAAATTCTCAAAGTAATCCTTACCCCCAGAACATGATTTCCCGTGTGTTCAAAACAAGGAAGGTGAAAAAGGACCATTACACCCCCTTCTCCATCGATGAGTATTATGAAGACATGTATACAAATCTCCAACATGTACCTCCGTATTTTTGGATGAAATGGTGTTGATATAGTGGAAGCATGATAAACCCTAAAAAATGTAACTCATTGGATGTTGGCCCACAAAAAATTATTCTACCAAGATACGACCCAACGCAAGAGGGATTTGGAACAAGTGGTTTTCCTATATGCAAGAGCATAGATATGGTATGGAGCATGTTTCTTGGTGGTGTAAATGGGCCTAAATACTATGGTACAACAAGCTTAAGGCTTTCAATATAGAAGGTTGTGACAAAAACTTTCCAAGAAAAGTTACATTAAGGTGATTTTCTATGCTCCCAACTTTATGGAATGCCCTTTCATTTTAGCGATGTTGAATGTCTTGGGGTTTGGACCAAATATTTTAAGTTTATGCGTCATGGAATTATGTTTATTTTTTTCTAAAATTATGTATAATGACATGTAATATTAATGAGGAATAATTAGCCAACTAAATTTTGAACATTTCTAGTGTTTGTGGAGGCTACATTTATAATGCATTTTTTTTTATAAAAGGTAACAATGTGTATAGTTAATAATTATCAAGACTAAATTCTATCACAACCTATGCATTAGCACTTAGTTTTATATTTGTGACAAACATAAATATAACATACTAAAATCCAATCTATTTAAATTTTAATGGTGGTTGAAAGTGATCCAAGAAAATTTAATGGTGGTTGAAAGTGATCCAAGAAAATTGTGGCATTACATTTTATTACATGTGAGAGATTGGGCCTTAAATTTATTATAGCATAAAGTATTTTATCATACATCGATGAGCGACTATGCATCTACAAATCGAAATACAATTGAAACCATTTATCTATAACATAAATAAGGTAAAGGCAATTGATTTCTCTGCCAAATCATCTTGACATAGAACACATGCATAATCATTCATCTTACAAACCAAAAGGCATAAATCAAGACCTAGTATACCAAGTTTAAATAGAGCTTATAAGTACCAAAATACACAAATTTCAATAGGTCACTTGTTTAAAGGATTAATATCACTTGTTTAAAGGATTAATATAAAGACACAAACCTTTTGAAAACAATACATAAAACACTTTCAAAGAATGAACAAGGCTCTTAAACACAGAGCACATAGACCTCTACACAAAAACTATTAATTTTCAACCTAGTTGACTTGGCTTTGACACCAACCCTTTAACATGTGTATGAAGAAACATGAAATAATTTGAAGACAAAATGCTAGACACAAACTAAGACTCAAAGTCATTTGTAGAGAAGTCATGCCTTAATTACTTGCAATGTGTTCTTAACCTTACCTAAGTTTTCCACTTTCAATTGGAAAAATGTTATTTGTTGATGCCTTCAGTAGAATAGTGATCTCACTTTTTGGAACGAAAGAGAGAATTGATAGGGGTAAATGGTTCATGAAAACATTTCATGGCACTTTCCTTCAAGAATATAGTAAGAAAAATGGAATCTAGATTTATAAGTCAATATATGCATCTAGGTTGTTCTAAATGCTAAGTTGTGCATTTGAAATGCACTAATTTTGATAGGTATTTTTCCTTGAGTTTGCATGGGATAAAGGTCACATGTAAGCGTGGCTATAAAAAATGATCTCATGAATCCTAATTTTACTATTTCTTGATGAACATATTCCCAAACATTAAAACAAATCTTAATATAGAAACTATGAATCCATATGTTATTACCAAAGAAATCATAAAGATACATCAAAGCTTGGACATTCAACTCCATAAACTTCTAAATGACTTAACTCCAAATTAGATGTCTTTTCAAATATACCTATAAATATTTTTCAAACCTTGAGATTTCAAATTCAAAATCTTCTACATGTTTGTGTTTGGTTTTAACAAGTCCTT
>SNQJ01S0167816.1:34655-49386 GCA_010110895.2 Picea sitchensis
CTGTCAACTAGGTCCCACACCTCATTTCTGTAGCTTCTGAGTCGAGGGTGCTTAGCCTGATAAGCATTTCTGATCTGTTGGACCACCAACTCTGCATCATCGAACATTGCTACCTCCTGAATTCCCATTTCCCTCGCAGCTCTTAATCCCAGAACAAGAGATTCATACTCTGCCACATTGCTGGTAGCTTCAAATTCTAGTTTGTACGACAAAGATATGGTTTCCTGACTAGGTGATACAAAAAATACCCCAGCACCAACACCTTCCCTGGAAGAGGCTCCATCAAAGAGCATTTTCCAGACGAGGGTGATGGAGAGAGGAGACTTATGGGCAGTGGTGGGCTGCTTTCTGAGCTTAAGAGGGGGCTCGGGAGCATGGGTGAGCTGTAGTAAACTAGAACCTAAATCAGTGTCTAGGGCAAAAATGGGATGGTTAGGAGGGTTGGCTTCATCACTGATTATATAGGCCAGTTGGGCTTCCCTGTATAGCCTCCTATGTTCTCCTCCAAACACTGGGATAGTAGCATATGTGAGGTCCATCTGCAAAGTTCCCCCCAGTCTTTTTATCCAAGATCTTGATAATAACATACCGAACTTGGGGGGGACATCAACCACTACAATATCCATGACCACACTTTTCATGGGCAACTGAAACAAGGTTACGACCAGGTCCTTGATAACTCCTAGACATTGAACCTTTCTAGAGTCAAAGGAATAGAGGTCATGATAAGCTCGGGTGACTTCTATCCCTAACTCTTCCATGACAATTTTGGGCATGAGGTTGTGAGAAGCCCCTGAATACATCAAGAAGTTGTGCAATACCTTGTCATGGATGTTCAAGGAAGTGTAGAAGGGAGGGGATGAGTCATTCATGTCTTCTACCATAGGACCTAGAATAACTGCAGGCTTTTCATCTTGTAAATTGATGGAGTCTGTGGGAAGGCATGGGACCTCAGACTGTAAAATCTCAGAGAAGTGTTTCTTGAACCCTTCATGTTTAATCAATTCGGTTAGGGGCACAGGAATTCTGATCTTTTGAATTTCATGCTCGAAATTAAAAGAAGATGTAAGCTTTGGGATTTCTCTTATTTCGGGAACATGATTCTGGATTATGGGAGAGAGGGGTTGGTGCTTCTTACCTCTGTGACTGTCTGCTACTTCATTAGCAAGTTTCTCTGTTCTAGTGACCTGCTCAGGAACATCAGGTGTCACTGTATTTTTCTTGGACCTCAGTTCATATCTGCCTTGGTTTCCACCAGCCCTGTCTCCCTTGCTCAGTTCATTTAGCTGACTGTCCATGAGAGACTCCTCGTATGCTAATTGAGTGAGATGAGGAAAAGGAGGAGTGTCCCCGAAGCAATGGATTTCAGAATCTAGATCATCTATTTCCCCTTCTTCCCCCTCGGCCACAAAATTGTTTTGAAAAGGGGCCTAAATCTTCTGGTCTTCTCTGTCTCTTCCCCTCTCCTTTTGCACAGTCGGGGAAGTAATATTGTTTGGTCTCCTGAAACCTCCTCCCTTTTCGGCGTTTTGGGGGCCCTTGTATGCTTGCCTCCCTTCCACTTTCATTCTCTCCATCTCTGCAGACAGATACTTCACCATCCTGGTCAGTTCATCCACTTGAGGGTGGGGCACCGATGGGCCAGAAGTTGAGGCTTCCGACCTTCCCTTTCTTCTGTCTGCGTCGGTCTTGTTTCTCAGTCTATCAGCTGCTAGTACATTGGATTCCACTTCTATGGTCGTGTCTTGCATTTGAGCTAAGGAGGTGGCTATTCTTTCTCTCAATAACAGACAGACAGAAATCGGGGCCAAATGCACTAGCATAAGAAATCTTGGCACAGGCTTCTGAAGGCTTATTTCGGCAGGGATTTTATTATACATCTTATTGAATCTTTTGGAGAATTCGGAGACAGACTCTCCTTCTATCTTCTTCAAAGACCCGAACTCTGTCATGTAATACATAAAATCCTTCCTATCTCCCCACTGCCTAAGGAAAACACTATCCAAGGCTTCGATCCCAACAATAGATATGGGGTCCAATCCTCTAAACCATTTCCTCACCTCGCCATCCAGGCTCTGGACGAAAACTCTCATCCAGACATCTTCATTTTCAATGTTGAGGTTGTCTGCGTAACTGTAGAAAGCAGCCAGGTGCTCTTCCGCAGTTACGTCCCCTTCCCCGGTGAACTTGGGCATGTGTTTCAAGTAATCTCCAGTAGGGAGAGGATTCATAGGATGGGGTAGAACTAAGGGAGCATATCTGACAGCGACTATGGAGTCCATTCTATTCAGAGGGGGATTAGCACCAGCCATAGGAATATTAGGTGAAGGAGAACTTGGAGGAGAAGAAGTTCATGAATGGGCTACTGGGAATGAGTCTCGAAGTGGAGTGGGAAACAAGATTGGATTTAAGGAGAAGGCTAACGAGCTCAAGTTAGCAGGTGCTCCTCTTTGCATAGGAGTAGTAACAATAACAAGAGGAGGAGTAGTAAAGATAGGAGTGGGGAAATATTTTGTAGTCCTGGGTCTACACCAAGGTACAACTTCAGAGGAGAGGGGAGTGACAAGGATTTCTCCCTCCAATCCCATACCAGGAGGGGAAAACTCAGCAGGAACACTCCCAAAATTCAGGAAACGGGAAACCTCCAAAAGAGGTCTATTTAGAAACTGAGGAGGAGAAAATGGAGTTCCTACAGAAGGAGATTTCGGGTTACCTAGTTCAGCAGCGGAAGCTTCTTCTTCAGAGGCCTTTCCTTTCCTAAGAACCACCTCTGGATCAGCTTCAGGTGTAGCTAGAGGCAGCTGTGGATGAGACCGCGTGTGTCTACCTCTGAAAGCCACAATTAATACGGCATGTTTGCCACAGTGGATTCATCACAATGGAGTCACCAGGTGCACATTAGCAATCTTCAAAGGCTCTGATACTCGATGCACCTTCAGAATCAGAGGCTCAATGTCGTTCAATCCAGGGAAAATTTTCAACTTCGTCCCTGGCAACGACGCCATAAATGTTAGTGTCAGAAGTCACTCCTGGATTGCTAGCAGGAGCAGAGCCCAATGCCCATCAGTTTTATGTCATGATTTGTTTAATGGGGTGATCAAATGGATAAAGACTCAATATGGTATAACTTTAACTTAGGAAACTGGGCCTGGCATGTAGAAAGCAGGGGAGGTCTTGATCCAACTTCCGTCAGTAAATGATTAAAGGTGGTAGATGGAAGAGTTGTGAGAGGGTGAGTAAGACTGCCTCGGGCGACAGGCCTTCGGAATCTTGAGGATGAAAAACTCAGAAACCAAGATCCCTTGGTCTAGATCTTCAACGAGCTGAGGGGTGACTTAACCGAATCCTTCAATTCCAAGTCGTCCAACACTAAGAAAATCACAGGAACCGATTAGAAACCATGTAACTGTTACAGTGATCCATCCTACATCATCCTATAACAACTACAACTCGACTGGATCCTCCAATTCCGAGCTGTTCTAACACAGTATACAAAGAGATGGAAAAGAAACTGACATTTATAAAGTAAGAAATCTCAAATGCCTTCTATATTAACCAGAGCGACCATGGCTTCATCAAAACTTTTACAATCGATACCTTCAAAAATATCAAAACTAAGTACATATACTTGGGTAGATTTGTCCAACAGAGGCGCGCTCGCCCTCCAAGGCGTAGCATTTCTTCAATCGATCTTCAGGCGAAAGTCCTTCGTCAGACGTCTCCTTAACTTCGCATGGCCTTTGCAGGGGAGGTAGCTGAAACATTAAAGGCCAAAATGGCGTGTGAAGACTTCTCTGTCTAATTGAGGACTTCGGCATGGCTTCTTTGGAAAAATTAGTACGTAGAACTCCTTCGAGCAGACCGCTTTCCAGACCCTCCATACCTCACACTCAATGAATGAAAGGAGGTTTCAACCACCCATTCTTGCCTTCATTTACTCCAAGTGGAAACTAGGAGCAAAATCGTATCCGATGGCTCCTGGAAATGGCGACTGGACTCGACGCTTTTGGCCCCTTTTGCTTAGCTCCTTTATTTCCCAAGTGACCACGGACCGTGACCCTGCTTTTATTCCCATAGGGGCTTTCGGCATTCGCGAATAGGAAGGAGTTGATCCTTGCTTGTCATAGTTGCAATGGGCGAAACGCCGAGACGACTCAATTTGGCGCCACACGTCCTTCAAATCTGACGGTCCTAAACTCACTCGACGCTATTGTGGGCCCCGGGTCATGGATGCTTTCGTTACTTCGCGCATCGGGGAGATGAGGGAGCTGCTCCTTGCACTTCGAAACCACGATGGGCGAAAAGGCGGGGAGCCTAATCGTGCGCCAGGTGTTCGTTTCAGATGGGCGGCTGAGACTGCCCCTTGATACCGCGGGCCTGACTTTGGGCACTATCGACACTTCTGGGTTTGGGTTTTCGAGATGTACAACGACATAAAACCTTCACCCTTTGAACTCGCGACTGCCGAAAAACCGACGTGACCAGATCTCGCGCCACGTGTCCCTTGGGATGAATGGATGCCATCCATTCCTGCAAAAAATATGGGCGCTATCCATTGCACTAACCTCGGTGCAACTTTGCTAACCACGTTTTCCCGCCGACCGTCGATCTGTTCGTAAGGATGAATATGGACCGTCGACGATATAACCTTGCCCGCTTACTTGCCTGAAATGAGACTTTTCCGCGTTGCGCTTGGGCGCTTCTCATGCAACTTGCAGACCCGAATACTCTTGTGCCTCGTACAAGAAATGTTACTAACATATACAGATGGGATTTTCTATATTTACATGAAATTAAACCAATATAGCCAGAGAAGGAAATAAGAAACCTCCCACCCAATGATCATTGTACTTATGAATTGCAATAAAGTTAAATAGAAAGCATAATTTAGTGGAAATGCATTCATTTTAGGGTTGGTTTATTATAGTTGCCACATATGAAGAAGCATAGTAATGCAACAGATGGTGAGTGGAGATAACAATGGGCATACAAAATGACCACCACAAAGAATGAATTATGTAGAACAATGATAAGGAATTTAGTATATATATACCCAACATAATGAGACTCCATGTTGCATTAGTATTTTTTAATAGATAAGAAAGATCATAATATTTGATTATCATGAAAAGTAACACTTCATGTAGATAAGAAAATTTCATGTGAGACAAAGAATTTAAATCATCATCACATATGATGAATGACAAAAAAATTGTGCATTCAAAAGATGCAATATTCAATTACAATGCCCAATTATAACAAAATTCCAAACATCTATTGGGAACCAAAATCCTAAATTGTTTCTACATATTGCACTTTCAAAATATTATCTAAAACATATAAAAATATGATCAAAATCTTACCCTAGTTGGACTTAAAGAACATTAGGCACTTAATATCATGTGAACCCTAATGAACCCTAAAAAATAGGGTCTACTTAAAAAAAATTGCTTCTTACTTCAGAGTTTCAAGCTTTTTCCCACTTAAGTACCCTTATAGTCTCCCAAGTGAAATCAGGAGCTTCTTGACCAAAATGGTCATACGTAGTTGTTTTCTAGAACCTCATATTGCCTCCCTATTTTAGGTCAATGTTGATAGAAATCATGCCAAGGCTAAAGTCAAAATTTTCCTTGATCAACTTCAATATTTCAACATTTAGAATTTTTCTAGTTCCATATGTACCAACAAACATAGAAAGTGGCCTAGGCACACCAATGACATATGAAACAAACAATATAAGACAATGATGTGTTAGCCCAACAACAACAACACTCTTGGAAACTTGTCTAACAATGTAAGTGTTAGCACTAGAAGTCACACCTAGATTGTTGTAGGTGTAAGCCTAGTACCCATCATAATCTAAATGATTTAAAACATGTTTATACTTGAGTGGATCAACAAGAGTGAGTAAGAAAGGGATAGGGAAACAAACTGTCTGTAGAGGCATTCCATTGGGCACGGAGTCATAACATCCTACAGATCAAAGGCAATCAAACAATATACCAGACAAAAGGGCTATAGAATGATGAGTAAAAGCATAGAGAATATGACAAAAGGAATAACACCCATTGTACAGAGATCCTTTCTGCAAACAGATTAAAGATTTCTTAAACAATAAATAATGATTTAATGGGCAAGCTACAACAAATCCTCTGTTTTTCATGAATCCATCAATCAATGGCAGCTATGATCCTCAAAACCTGCAATATATTCAAGCAAGAAGATGAAAAGAGAAATGGAAAACAAATAATACAATATTATAAACAACTCTCATGAATCTTTAATGGCAGAAATGTTGATTACAAACAGGCCCTTGGGCTTACAAATGAGCAACTAAAACTACTCCTCTAGCTCTCTCCTCTCTTGGATCATGAATCCAACCCTTTCCTTCTCCAAATCCACTTCATATATAGTGAATGATCTCTCTCTAATATGAGGAGGTCGAAACCAAGGAGCTACATAGGATTATCCTCTATTTAGGAGTCTGTTACAAAAGATTCCAACAAAAACATAACAAATTCCTATTTTTTGGGATCTTTTCTATTGTGATAAATGTCTTTTGAAACAGGTCATGGTGTTTGTTCTGGAGATAGAACACATGTCCCTCATGTCCAATTAACTCTTAGCAAACCATTTGAACCTTCCCTGACACTTGAAAACCTTCCCATAGCTCGGATTTGTTAGACTATTAGAGTTTGCAACACCTTTGACAACATGCGTTGCGAACTTTCCTATAGGTGATGATTTTGAATTTTATCCCAAACTACGAACTGGGTCAGGTTATTTTTTTGTCAGCAAGTCAATGATAATATGGTGCTTCTCCACAACAAAGTTTAGAAGAACCCATATTGGCATTCAAGAGTTACGATCAAAACATGACTTTGTCATGTGCTAATTGCTACAAACTGTCCCAAATTACTAGTTTGCAGCGCCAATGAGTCCAGGCACTGCGAAATTTCATGTAGCAGTCTGTTTCACTTTTGCCAAAGTTTCAACACTCAAAAATTATACCAGGAGTCCAGACATGCACCAAAACTTCATTATATTGATATATAATTGGAGGTAAAAACACCAAAACTGCTAGTTATAGTTCAAAATTCATAACCATCACCAAAATGTTGTAAATGCATACAAAAATCAGTTTGTAGCACCAAAGATGTATGCAATTTAAGATTGGTTCTACAAATAATTAACCATATTCCCCCTGTTTGATAGGGGTCTCATTCAATTGGTTAAGACTGAGTTTCGAATGGATGGAAAAGATGAGGGCTTCAACAATTCTAGAACAGAGGGTTCACAACACCTAGTTCGCAGCGCGTGCTAGTGATAGAGAGTCAAAGAAACTAGTTCGCAACACTGAGGTATTCAGTGGTACAAGTGTCTTATTTGCAGAGGAAAAGATAAAGTGAGGTCAAGATAACAATCTGGACTGGTGAGCAGAATTTAGGGCACCATAGAAATGGATTTGAAAGTTGGCAGAAAATGAGTTTGAATAGTTCGCAGCCGAAGTTCAAAATCAAATAGCGCACTGCAAGGAAACTGTTAAAAATTCTGTGACAAAATACTTGAAAATCTAATTAAATGAAGGCATTGAAAACCATAAAATTCCCCTTGACACGTTTCTTAGTTGCAATAATGAAAGATGAGTGCATGGGGTGCTGATAAGTACGCTGTGAAATTTCCTGGTGAGTTGGAAGCAAATACACCTGACCAATTCATGTGCTAACATTGGCTCCACAAGGGTTGGCATCCTCCATGTGAGCTTCCAAGAACATGCAGACCTATGCCTGATACTGAGAACATCCCTGCAACTTTATCCAAACTAAAAACTGAAAAATCTTGAAGCCACAAGTGTCTTCATTGGTCTATGGAGTCTTATTGTTGTTAGTCTTCTACAAACAACACCAAACTGAAAAACAAATACTCAAAAATATGAGCTTATTTATATACATTCCTACTTCTAGCCAGCTCAAATCATTAGCTCATGTATATACAAATTTCCAAAAGAATCATTCGAGCAAAAAATTGCTTGACCTTCTCTGATATACATTGTTGAAAATGTAAAAGGAAAATAGTAGGTATAATAAAAATCCAATGAACAGTTGATACCTACTATTTGCATACAGGTAGCATACCAAAATATATAACCTTTGAAGTTTTGGAAAATAAGGACTCCATCAAATCTGTTATTTGATTAAAACCCATGACAAGACATTTTCAGGTGATCCAAAGGACAAAAATGTCACTGTGTTGAATCTAGTACATGAATAACACTATGATACTCCTCATGATTTAGTTGAAAACAAGATGAGTTATGAGTATCCTCTACTGGTAATACTGCATCATGTACTCGAACCATCATAACTGCTTGTTGGCTTTCTACTTGCAGTGAAAGCTCTTGACCAAAATTGAAGAACATATAACCTTGGAGATCATCATGAACAAACAAGGGTTGTTAATTTGTAGTATGAACAATCAAGTGTTGGGAGAAACCACCTCTTCTTCATTAAAATGATCATGTGATGATTTCACAGTAGGGTTTAAAAGGATCCTACTACGATCAACTAAAAAATAATTTAAATCTGAAAATGATGCAGAAAGATGTCCCAAATCTGATTTTTGTTCATAAACATCCTCATGTCCATGTACATGCAAATATTCAACCCATAATTGATCTGAGAGATTTCCACAAACTCAAAGGTTGTTTTCAATCTCCTCTGCATATATAGACACATGCTCTAAAGATGAATACTTTCTCTCTCTAAGGAATAAAACCAAAACAGGATGATGATGATCTGCAATATAAAACAACTTGGCAACAACTTCAGATGGTCGAATGCAATCAGGCATGCTAAGATAGAAGTTGTGGAATCTCCAACTGAAATGGGTGACAGTCTCATTTATCCTCTTCTTCAGGGCATAAAACTCAGATATGAATTGATCAACATATTTTTTTTCACCCCAATATCTTAGGAATACATGATGACAATCAGTCCACGAACAAATAGAACAAGCCTTCAGATTTCTAAACCACAAAGCAGCATCCCCGACCGAGGATTTGGAAAATAACCCCAAGATAACATCCTCATGCATGATTCAAAATTATCAACAAAATCCTCAAAAGCTTCCATGTGCTTTTTAGTTGCAATATGATCATTTCCTTTGAACACATGAAGGTATTCAGAAAACATGGGAGAGTAAGCATTTAGGATAGGAGGTAGCTTGAGAGGTTTAAAAAATTCTTTGATTCTGAATTAAGCTTCAATAGGATGAACGCAAAGGTCAACTGGCTGATTGCAAGGTTCAACAAGGACCTCAAAAGGTATATCAACTTTGTAATCCACATGTTTACAATATGAGTCAATTTCAGGAGAAATTGAAACATAGACCTCAACTTTACCAATAGGTTCACATGATGGGATTAAATCAAGGTCAATAGTGCATGAAGAGGAAAAATATTCATTACTCAATGAAGAATATGCATTTGTAGGCTTACAATCATCTGAATAAACAAAACATAGGATGATCCTCTTTACATGCAAAGGGAAAGACATGAACGAACTGATGAAGAAGAACAAAATTTCAAGGAGAAAGCTAATGAGCTGATACCTGGTTTTTCCCTTCCATGCTTTCATTTTTCTGTTAGCAGTATTTTTCCTCTAGTGGAGTCACCAGGTGAAAGAGTATTGCAATTTGTATGTGTCCGGCTTCAGTTCACCATCTAAAGTTGGATCTAATCAATGTCGTTCTTCGAGGGAATATTTTCAACTTCATCCCTAGACTGTTGTAGGTGTAAGCCTAGTACCCATTAGAATATAAATGATTTAAAACATGTTTATACTTGAGTGGATCAACAAGGCTGAGTAATAAAGGGAAAGGGCAACGAATTGTCTGCAGAGGCATTCCATTGGGCATGGAGTCATAACATCCTACAGATCAAAGGAAATCAAACTGTATACCAGACAAAAGGGCTATAGAATGATGAGTAAAAGCATAAATAATATGACAAAATGAAGAACACCCATTGCACAAAGATCATTTCTGCAAACATATTAAAGATTGCTTAAACAATAAACAATGATTTAATGGGCAAGCTACAATAGATCCTTTGTTGTTCATGAATCCATAAATCAAGGGAAGCTATGATGCTCAAAACCTACAATATATTCAAGCAAGAAGATGAAAAGAAATGGAAAACAAAGAATACAATTTGATAAACAACTTTCATGAATCTTTAATAATAGAAATGTTGATTACAAACAGGCCCTCGGGCTTACAAATGAGCAACTAAAATTGCTCCTCCAGCTCTCTCCTCTCTTGGATCATGAATCCAACCCTTTCCTTCTCAAAATCCACTTCATATATAGTGAATGATATATCTCTACTCTAAGGAGGTCAAAACCAAGGAGCTACATAGGATTCTCCTCTATTTAGGAGTATGTTACAAAAGATTCCAACAAAAACACAACAAATTCCTATTTTTTGGGATCTTGTCTATTGTGATAAATGCATTTTGAAACAGGTCATGCTGCTTGATCTAGAGATGGAACACATGTCTCTCATGTCCAAATAACTCCTAGGAAACCAATCGAACCTTCCTTGACAGCTAGTAGCCTTCCCATAGCTCAGATTTGTCAGTCTATTAGACTTCGCAACGCCTTTGACAACATGCGCTGCGAACTTTCCTGTAGGTGATGATTTTGAATTTTCTCCCAAACTACGAACTGGTCCGAGTTGAGTTTTTTTTAGCAAGTCAATGATAATATTTTGCTTCTCCACACCAAATTTAAGAAGAACCCAGATTGAAATTCAAAAGTTATGATCAAAACATGACTCTGTTGTGTGCTAATTGCTACAAACTGTCCCAAATTACCAGTTGACAATGCCAATGAGTCCAGGAGCTGTGAATTTTCTTGTAGCAGCCTGTTTCACTTTTGCCAAAGTTTCAAAACCTAAAGACTTATACCAAGAGTCCAGACATGCAACAAAACTTCATTATCTTGATATATAATTGGAGGTAAAAACACCAAAACTGCTAGTTATAGTTCAAAATTCATAACCATCACCAAAATGTTGTAAATGCATACAAAAATCAGTTTACAATGCCAAAGATGTATGAAATTTAAGCTTGGTTCTAAAAATGATTAACCATCTTCCTCCTGTTTGATAGGGGTCTCATTCAATTGGTTAAGAATGAGTTTCAAATGAATGCAGAAGAGGAGGGCTTCAACAATTCTGGAACATAGGGTCCGTAGCGCGTGCTAGTGATGTAGAGTCAAAGCAACCAGTTCACAACACTGAGGTATTCAGTGGTACAGGTGGCTTATTTGCAGAGGAAAAGATAAAGTGAGGTCAAGATAACAGTGTGGATTAGTGAGCATAATTTAGGGCGTGATAGAAATGGATTTGAAAGTTGAAAACAAATGAGTTTGAATAGTTCGTAGCGCCAATTTGCAACGCTAGTTTGCATCGCCATGTTCAAAATCAAATAGCGCACTTCAAGGAAACTGTTAGAAATTCCGTGACAAAATCTTTGAAAATATAATTAAATTAAGGCGCCGAAAACCACAAAATTCCCCTTAGCTGTAATAATGAAAGATGAGTGCATGAGGTACTCATAAGTACGCTGCGAACTTTCCTGGTTAGTTGGAAACAAATACACCTGACCATTTCATTTGCTAACAGTAAGCACCACTACAATCCACTTTGGTGGCATCCTTTCTAGAAAAGGCTCCTCCACCATGAGCACCCCAACCATCATATGTATCAATAATAATTTTCCTCCCATTGAGATTAGAATATCCATGAGGCCCTCTATTCACAAAATGTCCACATGGGTTCAAATTGAATACTGTATTTTCATCTAGATATTGAGAAGGAACAACCAACTTAAAGGCAATCTCCTTGATATCAATTGCAATATGATCATTGATAATAATTTCATTATTTTTAGTACAATATGAGTACTGTGTGAGCTCTTAATGAGACCATTCCCCCTCCCTCATTTTTATACTCAACAATAACTTAAGTCTTTCTTATCTAGTCTTAACTAAGGACAGGTTGCTCTTTTCAATCAACCTTACTCCAAACCTTGTTGCTAGCACATGAGTGAGAGACATCAACTCCAAAGTCTCTTCCAGAGCATACCCAAACATGTGACTTTNTGCTAACAGTAAGCACCACTACAATCCACTTTGGTGGCATCCTTTCTAGAAAAGGCTCCTCCACCATGAGCACCCCAACCATCATATGTATCAATAATAATTTTCCTCCCATTGAGATTAGAATATCCATGAGGCCCTCTATTCACAAAATGTCCACATGGGTTCAAATTGAATACTGTATTTTCATCTAGATATTGAGAAGGAACAACCAACTTAAAGGCAATCTCCTTGATATCAATTGCAATATGATCATTGATAATAATTTCATTATTTTTAGTACAATATGAGTACTGTGTGAGCTCTTAATGAGACCATTCCCCCTCCCTCATTTTTATACTCAACAATAACTTAAGTCTTTCTTATCTAGTCTTAACTAAGGACAGGTTGCTCTTTTCAATCAACCTTACTCCAAACCTTGTTGCTAGCACATGAGTGAGAGACATCAACTCCAAAGTCTCTTCCAGAGCATACCCAAACATGTGACTTTGATCTCCTACACCAATATCTGTCAGGAAAAATTACAAGTACCCATAAACCTATTCGGTTGGAGCCACAATTCCACTAAAACAAGTGGGCATTAAATAAACAGTGAGTTTGATCACTATATTATTTTTCTATAAACACCATAAATTTGATTAAATACTACTAAATAATCTTTTTGATTTATAAAATAATCTATTGACATAAGGATATGTTATAGAGTAGTACATCTACCCAAATTTTATGATACATACTGACTCTTTCTTTTTATCTTGATGAATAATGAATTAGTCCTATTCAAACTTTCCAATATTTTAATAGAAATCATACACTTTTCAATCAATGAATATCCCTACACCTACGGTTCATGAAAATAAAGTACAATTATCCCTTGTATTGACCATGCTCACGAAGTTTAATGGTCTAGAAAAAATGCCCCATAAATTATCAAGCGATTGACAAAGGTGTTTGATTTTCAACTTCTTGGAGCTACAAGAAGTGTTGAGCATGCCATATTAGGATTGATTAGACATAGATGTAATTGGCGAGCAACCCATTCCAACCCAACCTTTAGTGTCTAGTAAAGATCAATAGGAGGCATCTCATATTCTTTAGTGTCTAGTAAAGATCAATAGGAGGCATCTCATATTCTTTAGGTGTTAATAGGAGGAGCCCTATTAACAAATAAACATCTAGTTAACATGAAGACAACATCATTGCATTTAGATAAAATTACTAGGTTGACATTAATTTTAAACTAGGTGTAATATATAGACATGAGTGAGAACACTTCATAGTGATCAATACCTAAGAGGGATTAAAAAAGGAAGTTTGACCAAGAACTAAAACTACTAACCTTGTTAAAGGAGTTGGAATTGCTAGGCAAAAAATTATACAAGTTTTTTCTTTCTTTCAAGGATTGCTATGCTGCACAAAAACATGCCACTGCCTTTGCATGATCATTTCAAGCAAATAATAAATTAACTCTAAATGTATACATATCAAGAACATAGAAAAAAATAAAATCATGAGAACACAAAAACTCTTGAACATAACATGATAGGAAAAATAGAAAATAAGTCTAGTGTGAAAAATAGAGATAAAAATTAAAATCCCCACACATTGGTTTTCCATTTTCCTAATGAGGAAGCAAGCATAGAGTTTAAATTTTGATACATTGCAAAAAATATATATTAGAGTCATGACAAAACTTTGGTTCTAACTTTTTAACTTTTACTTGAAAAGTGAGATTAGTTAAATATGACATTCTCTTTATACCTAGTGCCATTACTTTACTTTCTCACATGCTAGTCTTCTTTTCACTGCTAAATTTGGCTTTGGGATAATCAATCACCATACCAAGATGAATTTTTGCACATGATGAAGTAAGATGAGTTTACTATTTCATTTTGAGAGCATAACATTTATGGAGCTAAAATCAACAAATAAGTATGATAACGAGTATGATTAGAGAGAAAATATAGGGGTTAGATATTTTTTCAAAACTTATAGTTGATTAAGAACATAGTTACAGGGTCCTTGGATGGGGTGATAGTGGGAACCACGCGTCTAATGGAGCATCCAGGAGAGAACCACCGTGGTGTCAACCACGTGACAGACGTGTGCCTCCCCCTCCCGCCACCTTAATGCTTTTAAGTCGGCCTTGCATGAGACAGGGCACCATTACTCTCAGTGCACCCTGCTCTGGCTTGCCGTCCCTTCGATGGACCAGTGCCATTTTTATGCTTTTACTCTGTGCGTGTGTTGGTTTGATGGATCAAACCAGCTCCTCGGGTTTTATGAACCACACCAGATGTTCTAGATGCCTCATTCTATTTTGGTTGATTTCTCCAGAGCTTGGCCTCTTGTCCAACAACTCTTTTGCCTGCTGTCACTCACTCCCGGTCGTTTTCAACCTCTTTGTGTTTCAGAGATGCCCAGGCAGAGAGGGAAGTCCAAACGAGGTTCGACATGGCAGCCCATCCGATCACGTTTGACACTCCACACCCCACCTGCACCCTCCCACAGTTCCTCCTCGTTGTTTCCTACCTCGTCCTCCTCCCTGGCGCAGTCGACTCATACTCCCG
>SNQJ01S0167817.1:140-19821 GCA_010110895.2 Picea sitchensis
TCTTCCTTACTTGAGAAGAATGGGGCAGATAGCCTATTATTGATATTCTATGTTGAGGGCAGACATTCTTTCAGACCTCACATATGTGAGTGAAAGATTGGCCCAGATGATTATTATTGATGTTATATATTGAGGGAAGACATTCTTTCAGATCTCACAGATGTGAGTGAAAGATTGGCCCAGTTGATTCAGCTTTTATCATAACATTGTTTCTATGCAGGATGCTCTCAGATGTTTGTTATGAAGACTATATGACAATAGATGAGGACTACTTTGGTGAATATGTTTCACTGCTCGCAACTATACGTTGTTGATCAAGTACTTGTGTGTTACTTTATATTAGGATATTAGCCTCCAAGAGAAGAAGTCGACCAGAAATAATAATAATATACTGAACAGACACTATCTAGAAGGAGAAGTCAGCCCTAGCAAATCTGGCAGAACCATTATAAATACAGGGCACCGATTCTCATTTGTCACATCTCAGGACTGCAGTTTTCCCAGTTGGTGCACACTACAGTTGCAGTTGGTGCGCAGGTTTGGAGGAGGGTTGCAGCTGCAGCTGCAGTAGCAGCTAGTTTCAGTATTGGCTTGAATATCTCTTGGCTAGGGTTTGGACTATATGATCAACTTTTTGTGATGCGCTATCCTTGGGGATTGATGCGCTACTCCTTGTTTGGCTATCTAGCCTAGGGTTTGCTTATGGAGGAATTCTCAGGTCAAGTTTAAGGTGCTCGGAGGGAGGCTTCGGCCTGTGGTTGGGTGATGAGGGTATCGTCAATGGTAAAATGAGAACACCATCTTCTATATTCTAACATCCCCCACCATCTTGCTGGTGTGGATTTCAGGGCCTCTTCCATAGCCAAAAACCTCTATTGTGTTGGTATGATTTCTTCAAAGTCCATCAAGAAGGATTCTAAAGGATTCAGACCATTGAAGGTAGGTAAGTTACTTATGGTTGTACCAATCCAATGAACCTCTCTGGTCAGTCAAGCACATATCCTTGTGGACACTTCATACATCTGGTTCTGCCAGTTCTCCAACACTTCTTCTAAATTTGATGAACATGCGTTGACACTTTGCCAACTCATATTCCCATCAACTGTAGGGTTGATGCAATCCTGTTGTCCGGTTGTCAGCTTGTATATTTTTTCTAGTTTGTATGCATGATCTTCTTCTCTGATGGGTTTTGTGTATCACTAACCCTCATATAGATCTAAGGGTGCAATGACCCTAAGGCCATCTTTTTCAAATGTCATATGTCTTTTCTTCAAATTGAAAATAGTGGAATTATCAAAGGCCCAATCGATTCCTAGCAATGCAAGGTAAGGGAAGTTGTCATCAACAAATTTCAATTACCTCAAAATATGCAAAGGTCTAACTCCACCGATGTCCACAGGGACATGCTCCAATCTTCCAAATGGGTTGACAACTTGTTGATTATCCATGCGAAGTCTGATTGGGAAATAGATCAACTTGGGTTTTCCCATTAGTGCCCACATTTTATTCATCATGACATTGACCTCCGACCCTAAGTCGAGGACCACATAGTCTATATCATACTCTCCTATCTGATCATTCAAGTGTAATTATTTATTTGTCCTTCTCTTCTGACCAATTTGGTGTACTTCCCTATTCAGTAAGGGGTCTACTTTCCCCAACTCATACTGTATGATTAAGTTTTGTAATTCTTGTACAACATTTTCATCCTAAATCAACTTAATACAAGTGTATAAAAATTCAATGAGATTACTTACTTATTTTCCCTCTTTTGGCGAAGCCGATTGATCAAATGTGTGAGGCATTCCATATTATCTTATTTCTAGTCATGTCTTTGATGAAGATCCTTGATATCCTTTGAACTCTTTTCTTGCCTCCTCAAATATTTGTCTTTCTTTCTTAGCATCAAACATTGGGGTATTCTCCACAACTTTTCTTACTCCGGGGCCTTCTGCAGTCTTTCCTTGGGCTTCTCTATCTTCTCCTGTAGCAACGCCTCCTCGAGTGATAAAAACGACTCTAGGGCCTATTACGTGAAGTTCATCATATATTAGTTGTACTTGTGGGTTCTACTGATGTCCTCATCTTTATTAAAGCTTTGTTAATAGTAGAGGGCAGTCCTTAATGACATGCTCGAAGGAGTTACAATAATTGCAAGTGGTACAAGGGTTCTAACAACCCCTTGCTAGATTTCATGGCTGTGCATAGTTATAATAGATTATTTTTCCTCGGCCTCAGCCCATACCTCATCCTTGTCCTCGTCCTTTGAATCCACCATGAGGATTGAATTTTCCTCTTCCTGGGGAGTTATATTGTGCATTGTTTCCTTCTTGATGTACTTTGCCTTGGATCTTGTATATGTCTCTTGATATTTCATGCATGAGATCGTAAGCTCTACAATCTTTGTCATCATGACCTACTGATTTACAGAATGTGCAATACAAGTTTGTGGGTGTCTAAATGTACTTCTGCATGTAGTAACACTCACTAGGGAAATGTCAAGTTCTGCATACTTCGCACTAGGGTAATGTGACTTGCTTCAAAGGGCTTGGAGCTCCAGAAGCCAAACATTCATGAAACAAGGGACAATGCTCCTTGTCATGGCCTTCTGATTTTCATTTGATACACTAGATGTCTTCCCTTTTGTCTTTTGATTTGTCCTTTTTCATGTCCTCGACCTGCAAAGACAAACTAGTTAACTGACTCATGATCTGGCTCATACCTAAGCTGGATTCTCCCATGTGGGCTTATTCAAGCTTCATAGAGATATCCAATGCTTCTGCGTGCGAGGAAATAATCTGTTGCATCAGTGGAACTTTGATATGTGGTAAAAGAGAATTGATAAACCATTATTTATTCTGCTTGTCTGGGATCTAGAAAGTCAGTTGGCCTGTCAGGGTCTTGAATCTCTTATCGAACTCCCAAATAGGTTCGACTACCTTCTGCTTTATCTCCTTCATATCTATAATACATTGTAACTCCATCTTAGGTTTCTTAAACTCTACAATAAGTGCATTCTTGATCTCATTTAGTGGTTTAGGTTGTGCAAGTCCTTAGACAAGCTTCATGTACCATCTCAATGCACGGTCCCTCAGCGTAGTGCTAAATTGGTTTCTTTTAACAACTTCATTGGTGATGTTTTTAATATTCCATATGGCCTCACACATGAACTAGTGTTGATCAGGATCTTCAGATCCATCTTCTCTAAAGATACGGAACCCCATCTCATCTTCCATGGAGTTGACTAGATTTCCTGTTTGAGTAGATGTTGAACTACTAGTAATAGTGCTCTGAGGACTCTGGTGCCTCTGAATATTCTGATTAATTAGCATTTTTGAAACAACAGGAGGGTTGATATTACTTACTTAAGTGGCCTACATAGTTCCTGATGTTTCTAGCTCATCCCGGTGAAGTGCTTCAGCGGCTTCTTCCTCTGCCCTAGTGGGTTCTTAGTGCTCTTCGTCTGTCATATCCACCTCTTCTCCACTGTAGAAACCCTCTTCCCCATAGATTTTCTTAAACAGGTTCTCAAGGTGAATCCCTCTAAATAATTTTCCACTGTGAAAATGTCCAACTTTTGTGTCACTGTCGCTGTCTAAATTCCTGAACATTAGCCTTTTCAGATCCAGCTAGTCTACTGTATCTTCAATATATGGTTTTCATGCAAGAGAATATTGATTCTTAACTTCAGAAGATGAAAAAAATTACCTTTGGGTCCTTTAAAAAAGTATCTCTCGGCTTGGCTATATGACTCTACTTTTTAAACAACAAATTTGGTGATATACCCTCCAATGGTACTATCAAACCAGTGATCTACCACTCTGGATAAGGTGTTATCAACTCTCTTAAACTTCTAGATCAACGCCAACATCCAAACCACTGGTGGTAGATCTGATCTCAAACTGGGTATCCACTAACCTAGCCAACCACTCAAACAACTCCTGATGGATTCCTCCAAAGAAGATCTCGTGGATGTCGATGAAAATGTATCTTTATAGCCAATATTTAGTACTCAACTTAGGGTTTTGTTTTGGGCTTCCGCTAAGTCCCTCTCTTGATCCTCTATCCACTTTTGAATCTCTGTCTTCGATGGGAACCAACTTGACATTCCCTCAAGAAGATTCTGGTCCCGATAATGGAACCATTTATTGGAATAGGGGTAGACCCGAGGTTCACTCCAAGAATGCACCAACAAGCCCTAGCTACTGGCCCTTTCGACAACACCTGTGGAGCAGATGCAGTCTCACCTGAGGAAGCTATGAGGGGGTTGCAGGACAGAGATGTCTACAACTAGGGGAATATCAAGTGGATCTAGTAGAACAACAACACAATATACACCTATCACTTATCAAGATAGATCTGCCCTGCAAAATTATAGATTTAATCTGACACAACAAGGTAAATAACAATATAACAACAACAAAGATCAAAGCATCAATGACACATACACAATGTGAGATATACGTGGTTCACCCTCCCTCTAGGGCTACATCCACAAAACTATGCTTATGATTTATTAAGGTAAAGCATATAGTTATTGTCTGAGCTGTTAGCTAGCAGATCTTATTTCTTCTCTCTCTTTCTCTCCCCTCTCCTGCACACCCAACTACAGGACTTCATCTTCGCACAAAACTGAAGATCTTACAATACCAGAAGGCTCTCTCTTTCGATACTTCTCTCTCTCAATACAACAATCTCTCCCACAATAGAGACAGGTCAACAAAAACGTCATATCAATACTCAATGACCAACCCAACCCAGGTCCTCTTGACCTTTATTTATACATTACAATACCTCATTTACAGCCTTAGGCCGAAACCTAAGTGCCAAAACCCTAGATACCAAAACCCTAGGTGTCTAAAACCCCATGTCAACTTGAATTTCTTTTTTTGAGCTTCGCCAGCTTGCCTTCCCTTCATTCTCATGCAGTGCTCCAAAGAATCCAATGACGTCTTTTTCCCTTTTCTCGGTTGTCCTCGATCCATCTTCCTTGTTGATTTGTCATCCTCGATCTCCTTGTCTAACGCCTTGATTTTCCGCACTTCGCTCCATATTTTCTTCTCTTTTGCTCACTTCAACCTAGTGATAGTCACTATGTCTCCCGTGAAGCTCTCTTTTTACCTTTTCTTCATTGTAATTTGCTTTCTTCCATAACCAAGGGCCAACAAGCCCCGTTTGGGTAAGTTAGTACATCAACTTCCCGGGGTCGTAACTTTTTCATACGATCTCCTTTTTAGGTGTATGATAGCCCGTTGGAAAGGTATCGTCAATGAGATTCATTATGGGGGCTCAATCATGCCTTCAACTATAACTGAGAATCTCGATCCTGAAAAAACTTCATTTAGGCCCTCAAAATGGCCCAAGAAGTTAAAACTGCTAAAAGTAGTAAATTGCCAAAATTGTCAGAAAATTGTTTTGAGCCAGTTGGAAGAGGTGGGTGGCCATGGATATCCACCTGAATCAATCCTCCCTCCTTAGGAAGAAATTTTCTCCATTGATTTGAGTTCCCCCATCAGATGAGTAAATTTCTGTTGAATTTGGCCCCGGGTGAGCCACTTGCCTTGGTGCAAGAGCTGCCCTGCTTTGACGACTCGATAAAGTTGGATCCTTTGTTGTCGAGTGATCTTGATATGTGTGTCCACAATCTGATTGTTGGATTCCTGTTGTAAGCAGTCATGGTTGAGATATGTTGGTGTCAACTTCTCTTCTACCTCTGAGGTATCCTATAATGGTGGAAAATAAGGGTGAAGGAGATCCATGTTGAACACTAGGTGTAGGCCAAGGAAATGAGGAATGTTGAGCTCAAAATAATTATCCCCCATGACCTTGGTGATGGTGTATGGACCATAACAGAGTGGGTGAAGCTTCTGATGGGGTCTTGTAAGGCATTCTTTATGCAAATGCCACCAAACTTTGTCACCCACCTGAAACTTATGTGGCACCTGATGTTGATCATGGCGCTACTTGTACTTGTCATTGGACTTCTAGAGGATATCCTAAACCAGTTGGAAAATGTGTTGGATCTGATCAATGAACCATGTGGCTTTGTCAGCTTCAGTTGGAGTAGGAGATGATTCGATCGAGGTGACCGCAAGGGGAAGTGAAACATCTATGGGACCCAATGGCTGGAATTCCAACCCCACCTTAAAGGAGTTGTGGCCAATTGAGCTATGCAGGGCTAGGTTGTAGCTATGTTGGACATAGGGAAGGCTCTCATCCCATGTGCGAGGGTGCTTTGAATTATACATGTGAAGTATATTCACAATAATTCTATTGAAAACCTCATTTTGGCCATCTGTCTGGGGGTGGAAGGTCGTGGATTTGGTGAACTTGGTATCCAACAGTGACTAGAGGCTCGACTAGAATGTGATGAAAAATCAAATGTTACGATCTGAGACAATGGTTTGTGGGATTCCAAAATGTACCCAGACTCGTTCAAAGAAGAGATTGGTAGTGGCCTTTTCTATGATGTTCTTCTTGCAGGAAACCATAATCGCCATCTTAGAAAAGTGATCAACAACCCCAAAAACACAGTAATTTCCCTGCTTGGTGGATGGGAGGCCCGACATGTAGTCCATTAAGATGGATTCCCATGGCCTGTCAGGAGTAGGAAGAGGGGTGTACATGCCCTGTTTCTTAGTGGTCGGTTTGGGAATAACGCARGCAATGTAGGTTCTGATATACTTGCTGACCTCATGTCGAAGTTTCAGCTAGTAGAAATGTTTTTGTAACATCACCACTGTATTTTTTATGCCGATGTGTCCTACCACCTGACTGTAGTAGGATTTCCATATCATCTTCACTCGCTCACTTGATGGAACGTAGATATGGCCCAGATGACACAACAACCCATCCTAAATATGGAAATTATCAACAACTATGTTTGCACCCAACATATGGTAGGTGGTAGCGAAGTCTAGGTCTCTCTCATAGAGTTGCGGCCATCTAAAGGTCTCATGGTCATAGGAGTCTAGGACCATTGTGAGTGCCATGACTGACGATCTATTGAGGCAATAAACAATGTGATTAGTGATTCCTATTTTATACTTGATGTTGAGGTGGAATTGCTGCAAGTATGTGGACCACTTTTGATGGCGATCATTCTGCAATTTTACTTGTGTCTTCATGAATTGCAGTGGTTTATGATCAATGTGGATGATTGTCTCCTTCCCAAGAATCTAATGTCTCCACTGGAGGTAGGCTTGCAAAATGGACTACATTTCTTTGTCGTAAATAGGGTACTTATGGAAAACATCCGATAGTGTCTCACTATGACAGGCCACAGGGTGGCTGTGCTGAGTGAGAATGATGCCCACCGCATAGTCTAAAGCACATGTCTCGATCTCAAAGGGTTGTTGTAGGTTTGGTAGTGAAGGTATTGTGGTTGAGCACAAGCGCTACTTAAAAATTTTGAACGCTTGTTGTTGGGACCGAACCCACAAAATGTTCTCCTTACCACCACCCTTGGTTATTTGGCTAAGGGCCCATGTAATATGGGAGAATCGTAACACGAACCTGCAGTAGAAATTGGCAAGGCCCAAGAAGATATGAAGCTCAGTGAGTGTGGTTGGGGCTGGCCAATCACATATGACTTGGATATTGGTTGGATCCACATGTACATTGATCACTTATGTAACCCAGGAAATGGACCCTGTCCATGTTGAATGATCATTTTTCCACGTTGGCATATAGCTTGTGCTGTCACAGGTTGTGAAGAACCTGTTGAATATGCTGCAAGTGTTCTGCCCAAGTCTTGTTGTAAATGAGAATGTCATCCAGATACACCACTACAAACATATTGGTGAATGGTCACAGGATATCGTCCATCATCCTCATGAAAGTGGTTGGAGCATTTGTCAAACCAAAGGGCATGATCAACCATTCAAAAAGTCCTTCCTTTGACTTCAAGGTGGTTTTCCATACATCTGTCTATTCTATCGGGACCTGGTGGTAGACAGACTTCAGATCAATATTACTGAATTATCTGGCCCTTGTGAGTTGATCAAGGAGGTCGTCGATTCATAGAATTAGGTATCGGTTTCTAACTGTGATTTTAGTCAAATCCTGGTAATCAATGAATAATCAATAGGTTCCATATTTATTTTGTACCAACATGATTGGGATCCCACAAGGTGATGAGCTGGGACAGATGTGCCCCTTGTGGAGCATTTCTTAGATATTTTTCTTGATCTCTTCATTATCTAACAGAAAGCGGTGATAGATTGACCCATTGGGAAGCGGTGCACCTAGGGTCAAATCAATGGGGTGCTTGACCTAGAAATGCAGAGGTACCCTGGTAGGTGAGGAGAAGATATCTGAGTATTCTTCCATGACCTTATATAATTGCTTCTGTTGTGTGGAGAGGTCGGTCGTAGAGAGCCTGGATGTTGATATGATATTTTTCTTATTCTGAGAGTGAATCAGGAAGAAGACAAGCTTCCCCGTCTGAGAGATGACCTTCCTGCATTGCTTAGCAGAGATCAAGGAAATAGCATTAGGTGGGAATGCCTCGACTATCCTATACAATTTCATGTTCAAAGTAATAATAACACTATGAGGCCTAGAATCATATACAGGATGACATTTCCATAAATAAGGTTGGCCCAAAAGAACATCACAAACATCGAGAGGAGAAACATCATACAATAACTTGTCTTTGAAGGGCTTGATATCGTATGACAGTCGACACTATTGGCTGACGTGAAGATTGCTTCCTTGGTGGAGCCATCCAATGGTGAAGGGTTGTGGGTGCGGTGTTGTCGGTAGGGCTAGCCACTTGATGACCTCTGCTGAGATGAGGTTCTTCTGGATACTGCTATCCACGATGAAGTGCAACAGGGTGCCTTTTACCCATGTCTGTGAATGGAAGAGGCATTCTCCTTCTTCTGGCTCATCTAGTTCACCAGGCTAGAGTTTGGTGGTAGCAACGATGGCACTGGGTTCCACATCAATAATCCATCTGCCCTTTTCTGGTTCTGGATCAACTTATGAACCCATATCTGAGTCAGAGGATTTCACTTCAGCCACCAGTGGCTTCTTTGATCATCAGTCAACAGTGTTATGCCAAGGGATCTTATGGAAGTCGCACCACTTCCCGATATCTTTCTTTGTCTTTCTGGTGTCTTTCTTTTCTTGCGGCTTGGACTGGTTGTCTTGATACTGTCCATATTTTTTCTATCCTTTTTTCTGTGGGATGGGGCTGCCCTTTCCTAGATTTTTTTGTGAGGGGTTCCCAGGCCCAAATTGTTTTGTCTTTTGTTTGAGCTTCTGCTCGATTTTGATGGCATATCGGTAGGCCGCACCCAAGGATGAGATGTACAAAAATTCCATTTCAGTATATATGTATCTATGAAAAGGACCACGATAACTAAGCACTAGATGTTGCTCTGAATCTTTGATACCCAGCTTGGTGCACAAGGTATGGAAGATATTTATGAAATCTGGCACTACTTTGTCTCTTTCTTGCCGCAGTGTGGTCCATTTGGTATACAAGTCGTTATAACTTTCCATAGTGTAGTATTTTTCCTTAATAGCATCCCAGAAGGAATCCCAGGTGGCCATGACTATAAATAATGAGGGTTATTATGTTTTCTTTTCCTCATAGAAAGTTTACCACCAATCTTTGACATGGGGAACGACTTTGAGGAGCGCAAAAGAAATCTTTTCTCTATTCGAAAAGTTATGGACAGAAAAATACCCTTATAGTAGATTCAACCACTTGTCTACAACATCCACATATATCTGAGCTTCAAATATAGGAATATCGAAGTTTATTTGTACCTTTAAGGGGGTGGCGCCTCTGCTCGAAGAAGATGCATCGCCTATTGGGAGTCGTCGAAGTATTTGCGCGAAACTATCCATCATCTCGTTCCTTTGTTGTGTGAGGGATTACTCAATCAACAATTTGAAAGGATCTTCTATCCCGTCATATTTCCTTTCTTCTGCAATGAGAGGTTGCTTGGGTGTGTGAGATATTGTTTCCTCAAGAGAAACAAGATTGAGACCCAACTTTTTGTACTCCGACCTGATTGGGGACATGCATTTAGATGACAAGGAGTAGACCGCTCTAATACCACTGATCTAGATTTTATCAGAATAAAAAAATGAATATAGATTATTAACAGGTGCTTAACACAAAATAACAGAGATACAGTCAAACTAGTTTTCTATTCAATAAGGAAATAAGATGAAACTATAAAATGCAGTGGAAACAAGCTTGTTGGAATGGTGGCGGCTTATCTCTTAGAAGAGATGTGACGACTACACTCTTTCTCAAGAATATGATTATAATGACGCTCTTAAGGCCCTTTTACGATAAGAAGGAATTCCAAAAACCCTAGACATATAAAAACCTAACCCTAGGAGATGAAGCGCCAAAAGTCATGTGGGCCCCGTTTGGGTAAGTTAGTACATCAATTTCTCGGGGTCGTAACTTTTGCATACAATCTTTGTTTTAGACACCCATTGGAAAGGTATCATCAAGGATATTCATTTTGGGGGATCAATCACGCCTTCATCTATCATTAAGAAGCTCGATCCCAAAAAACCTTCATTTAGGGCCTCAAAATGGTCCGGGAAGTTAAAACTGCTAAAAATAGTAAATTGCCAAAATTGTCAGAAAAATGTTTTGAGCCAGTTGGAAGAGGTGGGTGGTCACCGATATCCACCTGGATCATGTATGTGATGGAAAAACAATTTAAATGGGAAGACTACCTACACTTGGTAGAATTCGCGTACGACAATGGGTATCAAGCATCATTGAAGATGAGCTCGTTTGAAGCACTTTACAACAAAAAGTGCAACACTCCAGTAAGTTGGGATAACCCAACTAATAGAGCAGTAGTTGGACCAGAGTTTCTCAAGGAAATGGAAGAAAAAATGTTGAAGATTAAGAATAATTTGAAAGCTTCCCAAGATAGGCGAAAGAGTTATGCTGATAAGAATAGGACCCACAAGAAGTTTAAAGTGGGTGATCATGTTTTCCTGAAAGTGAAATCCAACAAAAGTTCCCTGAAGCTGGGAAACTCTTCAAAGTTGGACCATTTGAAATCCTAGAAAGGATTGGACCAGTTTCATATATGATTGCATTCTCTGCATCCATGACTATACATAATGTGTTTCATATTTCATTGCTTAAGAAATATATACCTGATGCTAATCATGTAATCGATTGGAATGTGATTCAGGTGGAGCAAGAAGGGGTATTGCAGGTGCATCTGGTGCATATACTGGACCAAAAAAGTAAGCAACTCCAGAATCGAGCCATAGGGCTTGTAAAAGTCCAGTGGACTTCGTACATTCCTGAGGACGCCACATGGGAGCAGGAAGATGCTATGAGGGCAGAGTACCCACATCTTTTTGAAGATTTTGGAAATATTGTTGTTGTTTTGTAAATAAGTTGCATTGAGGACAGTGCAAAAATAAGGGGAGGGAATTGTAATACCCCAAGGTTGAGTCCCTTCTGAATTGTAATTTTTCTTATAGGTTGGTGATCCAAGTGGTTATAAGCTGAAAGTCTTATGTGTTTATTAGGCTGGTGAGCCAGATGCCAAGGCCAATGAGCTTGATTTTTGTATATGTAATTATGTAGATCATTAATAAAGAAATATAAGCATTTTTGCGTGTATACCGACCACGAAGAAGATTTATGGGGGACTAAGCTCCACTAGGTAGGGTAAGGAAGGTGGGGCTAAGTATTTGGGCCTAGGGGCTAAGCTAGGGGGCTTACCTATAGAGGAATAATATTTTAATATTATTTCCTGAAGACTAAGGTGAACATGATATGTTTTTGTTATCCTAAGTTCCTTGAAAGTGGGATGTAGGCTAAATGGAGCGCATGCAGCTCCAGGAAGACAAGTGCTGACATTGACGCATTCAATTAAAGATAAAGCATCAGCTCATGTTCGAGGATTCCCATTTTTCCATCCTCCGCCTGAGTTCATCCTACCATTCTCCCATCCTGCACCTGAACCCAAGACCTTCGTCGTCTTACCTTTGTATACCCTCATGCATCTCTAAAACCAGAAACCGTGAAGCCATCCTATGTTGCTTCCTGTGAATCCGACACAATTGTAGTTTCCTGAGTTGTGTTGTGACTTAGCATTAGGATGTTGCCATTTTGGGTGTCCATACCTATTTTACTCAGGTTTTGTTGTTGTTGTTGTCACCCATACCTCGTTGTTGCTGATTCGAGGACTAGCTGAAGAGGTAGGTTTTTAGGCCTGTGAGCAACTGTACCAAGTGAGAAAGTTTGTTGGGAAGTGAGTTCTCTTAGAAGAGAGTCCCATAGTAGCTACAGTACTCTGAGACTTCTGGTCCAACCTGTTGTTGAAATCCAAGGTAAGGGAGGTGTACTATTTGATTGACTTGTATTAGTGAAGGTGTATCCTCTTGGGGTGGAGGAGGTGTGTGGGTAATGAAGGTCTATGGGTTGTGGGTGTAAGTGGCCCATGGGATAAAAGATCCTTCCTATTTCTTTGGGAAACTTCCTTATTGTCCTTTCCAAGCCTAGAATTCCCTTTCTCGGTGGAATTTAGTCCCATCTTGGGGGTGACCTACTGCTAAGAGTGATGAGCAGCGCAGTCTAAGGCTGGGAGGTTCATGGAAGGTCTGTACGCAGTTGGTGGATTTAATCAAGCTAAAAGATAAGTATCATTGTTGTGCTTAATTATTTATTTTATGCATTTTTTGTGATGCTTGAATGTTATCATGTATTTCGTTGCATGTGGAATATTTACTGTTAATCTTGCTTGAATTTGAATTGGTAGAAGTAATTTTGTGTTATTGTGATTTAGTGTTTTAAATTTATTAAAATGCATATATATCATATAAGTGCATATTCCGCATGGTAGCATTACCCGGTCTCTGGAGGGTCGGGGATGTTACACCATGCCTATGAGAAAATCATAAGATCATAATGGTAAAATGTTTATATCTATATTAGTATCCATTCCAACCATATTTGATGTACAAATTTTACCATTTCAACAACTTTTATTTTTTTCATTTAGCTAACTGAGCTAGCCAAGATTTCCTATGTTTGATTTTATCCAGTCTACAGTTTTCTACCACTGTAGGGGAAATATAACTTAGAATTTCACCATGGTCTGTTAAAATGGATACATGTTTCTAACTTAACATATCTTTTATCTCCACCATGGAGGATTGATGATCCACCTATCATTTTTCCAGGTCAACATTTATTTTGTGAATGCTTTGGGTAATATCATTAACTATTGTTTCTTCCTGAATATGATGTACCTCCTGATTTCTGTTTTTATTTAAAGAGAAATCCCAGTATAGGAGAGGTTCTTTACAACCCTAACATTGAAGAGACGTCCTAACTATCTCTCTAACTATATTATTCACCAAATCTATAGGTTTACTATTGTTCTGAGATGATTCACTTTGTTGTCCCCTTTGTTTTCCCATAAATCTATTTCTCCTAACTAGTGCATAGTCTGATGGTTGTCGAGCATGCTTAAAATGTTTATTCTTAGGATTAAACTTGTCCTTTATGTTTATGCTGCCAAGTTTTTGTATTTTCAAATCTCTGTTTAAATTGAGTATAACATAGTTTAGCATTCCTTATTACTTATTCTATTGTCTTTGGATTAAGAAATTCAATTTTGTCTTTATATGCTTGAGGGAAAAAACTCATTAACATCTGAATGTTTTCCTTATCCTCCCAAAGGTAAGGAACATATCTCTGCCAAGTTTATGTATTTTCAAATCTCTGTTTAAATTGAGTATATAATAGTTTAGCATTCCTTATTATTTCTTTTATTGTCTTTGGATTAAGAAATTCAATTTTGTGTTTATATACTTGAGGAAAAAAACTCATTAACCGTTGGACGTTTTCCTTATCCTCCCTAAGGTAAGGTACATATCTCATCAAATTCACAAATTTGGTGAGAAATACTTCAATAGACATCTATCCCAGTTTAAGTTCATGAAATTCTTTGGTCTTTTCATCGTAATATTTTTCTATTAAATAATTTTGTTTAAAACAAATGTAAACAAATGTTTTTGGTAATGCTATCATTTACCAATACATGTATTAGGTAATTTATTTTCTCTGGATATCGTGGATGATAGAGGTTTTGGTAATTTTATTTTTCTATTGCATATCTTGTATGGTTTATTATCCAATGCTTTAACACGCAGGTCAACATAATTTGAGTTAACATTTCCCCCCAGGATATAATGCTTGGTTTGCTACGAGGCTTTGGTAAACAATATGAGAAATTATTTGTGCATACGTTTGGTAATCATGGTTTTAGTCTTGTATTATTTGTACTTGAATGCATCTTTTGTTCACTGTATAACTAAATATGTTTGTATCAAAAAAGAACTTGTTTTTTTTAACGAATTTATTTATAAAAATAAATCTTTACAAAAATAAATGTAGCACATAAAGAAAAAGTATGTTATCTTTCAATTGTGTGTAAATTGGATTCTCTAAATTATTTTACCCAATATTTCTATATAATAATATTTTTACACGAACAGAAATATATAGACTATCATATGAATTCATTTTTTTCTTTTTTTAATATAAAAGATAAATTTTTTTTTTTAGAGTAGATATCATTCTACAAGAATATAGATATTTTCTTGTTGCCACTAATTTTAATAACAAAAGAGCACACACACATATAGATGTTCACATATACTCTCTACTGTAAAAATGTATCATTTTTTAATATAACAGATATGAATAAGTAAGTAAATATATATGAGCTTGCTTCAAAATTCAAGGAAATAAATGAGTAGAAAATGTAGTTCTTCCCAACCATAGACACGAACAACCAATATTACTTATTCTTGTCACCCCCATTATTTCATAGGAACTCAAAATTGTATAACTTTTTCCAGAAATATTAGAGTTTGATTATTTCTTAGATCCACCAAAGTGGATTTTCCTCACAAATACTAAGCAATGTCATGTCTCATAGCATACTTGTATATAATAGCTTGCATAGGTATTTTTCACGTTAGCCTCATTCCCAACCCTAGGGAATCTTCTTGGCCTAACTTTGTGCTATCTTGTTCCCTCACATCCCGCACCTTTGGGAGTAGGGTTCTACTTGTCCCGCGAACAATATTTACTGTGGTGGTTTTTATCCTTTTCACTCACCCATGGAATAATGATTTTCTCTTTGTAACTGAATTCTGTAATCAGTTTGTTTCTTTTAAATAAAAAAAATAAAAATAAAAATTACAAAAAATATTTATCATCATTAATGTATATAATGATACAATTTCACATAAGTCTTTTCTTTGATAACATAATCCATAAAAAATTAAAATGTTTAAATGTTTTTAAACCAAGGGATATTACACTATGAGCTCATTTAATTCTCATATTTTTTATTCTTGAATTTCTTCTAGAACATCCCTTCCATGGATGGACATGGTCATTGTCATGATATATATTTCTCTTATGAAGTAATTAATTATTGGCTAAAAGGATATTGGATTATACTTTATTTATTTTGATGTTTTGATCCCAAGCAAGGTGTAATACCTATGTTTTGACACTTGAGTTATAATATGTTAAATCATGTATTATTTTCATGATAAGGTTATGTGACGATAATTGAAAAATGTGGGATGAGTTATGTATCCAATGTTGTAAATAATGTGAAATGCATAGCAAATATCCATTGTGGAGATCAAGGCCAAGGCCCAATTAGTGAATTTGTATGGGTCCCTATTGTGGGAAATGATATGGTGTTGTTGGCATTATGTTTTCCATGGTGAATTTATAATTATGTAATAGAATGAATAAAATGAAATACATAATTATATTATAACCACCAAAATGATTTCTTGAGGAAACAACAAGGGGAGTATGATACCACAAGGGGGCGCAGGGGGGAGAGAAAAGGGGGACTATGGAAATGTAATCATCCATTCCCAAGTGTTAGACTCAAACCTAATCTCTTTTCCATCTTGTGCTTTAAATAAACCACCCACCCTATTTACTTAGAAATCCAATCACTAAATTCATGTAGATGCTAGCGGAGAAATCATCTCATGTAGTTATTGGAGTGTAGGTTGAGTACAAGGATTATAGGAAAATGTAAGATTACCACATTCTTATATAAGAAGTAAATCCATCCATAATTTCATATATATATGTGTGTGTGTGTGTGTGTGTGTGTGTGTGTGTCTTGATTACTTGTGGTTGGTAAGAGTTATAGAAGTTAGGGAATTTAATACTAAAAATGTGAGAGAAAATGGGATTTTCATGAGGAAAAATCATGCGTGGAATTTCCATTAGAGATAAAGAAAACACCATTATACTTGAAACCTTGTTATTACTACTCATTCACTATTCTGGGCCATTTTTTTTTATTCTAAATTATTCCTAGAAGGAAACCATCAACTAGACTCTTTTTTCTTATATAGCATTGGAATGGAAGAAGATATTTAAGGGATTGTTTTGTATAGATAGGGAAGATCTCCCTTCTATTGTGTAGGGTAGTGAAAGAGAGTGCCATCGCTAATTAATGGTTAGATGAGATTTTTAGAGCGCTCATTAGTGAGAATATTGGCTATTTCATGAGAGTAATGGGTTGGGGTGAGTTAGATTATAACCCCATAAGATCATCATTTTCCCTCGTTGTATCATGGTGTCGCTTGGGGGTGGAATCCATATGTCATTCTTAAAATAGATATGGTGCCCTATGTTTTGAGAGTGTTTATGTAAGGAATATTTATTACCATCATTGTGTATGATGTCTATATAATTTTATTTTAATCTAACTTGAAGCAATCGCATTGCCTTTCCTATGTATTATTTACCATGTGAAAAGGAATGACATGTACTCATTTTTGTTTCCTTGGATTGAATGGGCCATTTTCATTAAAAAAAAAACATATTATTCATTGTGTTGAGGGGAGAATGCTATTTCAATGCTTTATTTTCTTAAAATATATACAATTATATATCTTATTCCCTTGATTTAAAGATGGGTGACTTCAATACCTTCTTCCTCATCACATTTTCTTATGACACGTCCCTAGATTTTAGGACAACCTTATTGAATTGTCTCCCAGTGTATGCATTTATTTTAAAAACCTTGGAAAGGAGTTCAAAATCTTTCTCTATGTGGTTAGCATCAGAGATTTTATTGGTGTGGGTAACTAAGGAATTGATAACACCTAGTATCTAAACATAATAATGATGCAAATTTGCATGCAACTATATATATGTCTATGTTTTCTTCCAATAGATTGTTCCAAAGAGGCATCATCATTTTGGGATATGAGGGCATATAAAGGGGGATTATTTTGTTTCATTCTATCTCCATTGTAAACTTTATGATCTATTTTCTATATGTCCAAGTCACATTGGTGTCATTGATAAATATTTTCAATCAATTAGGTTTGAGTGGGGAGGTTTTAATAATATATTCATCAAATATTGTTTTTAGAGATTTTATATCATAGAGGATAATAGGATCTTAGTACAACCCCCTCATATTTAGAAAATTCTCAATGAATGCTAAAATGTGTTGATTTTAAATACACCTTGACCATATTCATTATCTCCTCATCTGTGATATGATTGATGACTTTTATTCCATCATCTAAAGAATTTTTGTGAAAAGTGATATATATTATATTGATGAAGAGTAAACAAAATGTCCTGGTCCTACACTATTACATTTTTAACTTCATCAATAATGTGTGTGGAGTGTTTGATAAAGGAGAATATGTGATATACAATATTTTTAAGATTCTTTACAAGATACTTCACTAGTTGGTATGTTTTTGAACCAATGGTATTAATTGCAGGCCTTAGTGGAATGTTTTCTATGTGAATATTTGACAATCCATAAATGAAAAGAACTACAATATTAAGTTAGTACCAACCATTTCTCATATATTAATTAAGCAAGAAGTTATTTATTACAGATGTTACCTCCTTTATTATTTTTTTGTTGGGGTTTCAATCCATTTTCACGTTCCTTCAACAAATGACCAATCATGTAACATCCTTGCTATAATCCCTAGTTCAATTAATGCATAATGTAGATATGAATGTGCCCATGGCCAAGTGATCTATATCCAAAATGTATTTTCTAAATTTTAATAAATAAAATGTGATACTAACTACTAGGGGAGATGGACAAACATGGGGGATAAGTTTTCCACAGGAGAGGTGAACATCTAAAAGGGGTCCAAGGAGAAAACTTTTATGGGTATTAAATCAACCCACTTTTTTGAATTTTATTATCATTTGGGACAACCTTTTATTTTCTGGTTGATTGTATCAGATCCCAATCATTGAATACCTATAAGAGGGTGGGTGTGAGAGTCACAACCCATGGTTATTGGAAACATGGGGCTAAGTACAATTAGATTTGGAAAGAGTGTGAGTCAAATTTTCTTGGGAAAAGAGAGGAAATTCATATGGGTGGTTTTAGGCATGTTTTTTGGCATGAACAAAAAGCAAATATCAAGGAAGAAGAGAACTAGAGCTGGAGAAAGAGGGTTGGGTGAATTCTGAAGTGTTTTGAAGATGAAAAATGATGAGCCAAGTTGTCATGCCTAAAGAGTGAACTCCCGGGTGAGTTGCACTATAGAAAGAAGTGATTGTTGTTGTTTTTACTGGTAGTTTTCTTGGTAGTGAGTTCCATTGAGTTCGCAGTAGTGAGATTCTGAGTTACCTATGCTAGAGAAACCCTGATAAATGAATGAGAATCTTGATGGATTAATAATAGTGAAGGGGTACATTCCTTGGGTTGGGTAGGTCAAGAGGAAGAGAGTTGGAGGAAATTTGGGATAGTTGTAGGAGAGTACTTGTGGCTTGTGGGATATTGAGTTGTGAGTGGACTATGAGAGGCACCCTTATTTTTTGAATTCCTAGCCCCATCTCAGGGGTGACAAACTATTGATATTTGGAAAAACAAGTCTATGGTTGGGTGGAACATACTTCCCAAATAGTTGGTTGTACAATTGTTTTAAAAATATAAGTGTTTACTTGTTTTTTTGAGTTAAATTATGAGTTAGTTGTTGTGCATTTTACTCTATGAATGGAATTGATTTATATATTGTTGTAGATGTTTTTTTAGTTGTATCCATGTTCATTTCAACATGTTATAGTTGCATATCATTATGGGTGTATAAAATTGGCTATATCTGTGTATAATTCGTAGTTGGTAAGATACATGAAATTATTTAGAATTTTTTTCAAATTTATGTGTATTCCACGTAATAATGTTCCTCGATTAAGTTGGGGAACATTATAGATTCGTATCAGAGCTCAATGTTCAACACCAAGCTTGTATAGGCCAAGATCCAACGTAAAATTGGTATATTTTCGTTGTTGTAGAGTTTAACCATGATGGATTTGGGGAAAATTATAGAACCAAAGTGAAATCCCCAAATTTATGGATGGATTCGAATTTATTTTTCTTCAGAATAGTTGAAGAATAAATTTGTGGCATCGATATGCGAGTTGAAAAGTCAAATTTGACTTTGTAAGTTGAATTTTTTTTTTCATGGTGGGTGTGAAGTTTGGTGATCGACGGTTTGGATAAATTCATTTGTAAGAATCAACGAACAAGATCTATTTGTAGAGTCCGAAGAGGGGGTTCTTAACAATTGATTAAAATTGGGGTTTTAGACAAATCCTGTAGCAGGTAAAAATGTCATCCTGATAAAA
>SNQJ01S0167818.1:0-11861 GCA_010110895.2 Picea sitchensis
AAACTTGGGTCATCGAGTTCCTTTGTGAGATCAACAAGCTTAAAGAAAAGGTCACCTATTTTATTCTTCACAACATCTAATTCATTTATCATTTCTCTTAAATGTTTTATTATCTTCAACCAACAAACATTATTTTGTTTCATCAGGATGTTAGAAGGAAGGTTTTTTTCTCTTCTGTGGATATCACTTAGACTTAAAAATTTGGCTAAAAATGTTCCCACGACATCTTTGTAAAAACCTTCATTATTTTCTAAATATTTTTGAAGATATTCTTTGAAATTTGTAATCCTCATTGCAAAGTTGGTGGAGCTTTATGCAAGTTCCCAAATTTCTTGGATCAATTCTATTATTTTTTGTATCCCATATCCAACATATTTTCTCACCGCTAACAATATACTAGATGAACCTTTCCATTTGTTGTTTCTTTCTGGAATATCCTCTAAGGTGAGTGTTGGTTGAACCGTGCTTAATGGTTCAACAAACAATGGTCTTGGAATTTGGGTTGCCTCTAATTCCTTTATTTTTTCCTTTAAAATTAAATTTTCCTTTTCAATGTTACTGACAGATTCCTTCAGTGTTTCTCATGTTGCTTCATGAAATTGTACAATTTTTTATGGTGCAACCCCATTGAAATCAATCTCCGATTTCCATTTCTCGGACATTTTCTTGTTTTCATGTTTACTTTTTCAATTAACAATTTTTTAGAACTTCTATTGTAGGTCGTGTGGTGCAATATCACAAACTCTACTTCAAATATTTTTGGTTCCCAAGTAACCAAAGCTTCAACAATTTCTTATTTTTCCAACAATCATTGTTCAGACCAATTGGGTTCTTCGATAAGCTTGTCTACATCCATTACCCCAGAGATTTATTGAGTTGTAGGTAATTCTATCCCCATTTCCCCATTTTTTGGGTATCCTTTTTTCTTTTATCATAGGTATATGTATTGTGAGATTTTTAGAGATTTTACTTTGTTATGTCCTTGTCACCACCATCATCTGAGCTTCCAACAATTGTTTTCCTCATATCCAAACCATTGCTCCTAGGTTTTTTTCTTAATGGGGTACTCTTTTGAGACACAATCGGTGAATTGGAATTTTATTTGTTGCTTCTTTACCTTGTTGTTGATATCCCTCATTGGTGCTGGATAATTCCTCCATATCATTAAAATATTGGTTGACTGAATTCTCGGGGAGATTCTAATTATCCCTACTTCCTTGTTTAAACTATTTAATCTTGGTAAAATAAGAGGAATAGTCGATTAGGGACATATGTGCAGTAAATAAATCATTTGGGTTGAAACCCTCAATGAGTTCAACTTCATTTAGGCCCAGTTGGTCAAGTTGACATGCAAGTTCATCCAAATGGGAGATTTGTTTTACAATATTTTCTCCGACTTTCCAAGGAAGCAGGATGAATTGCTTCTTTCTTTTCTCATTAAAAAAATGAGCCCAAGACTTATATTTCCTGCAAACTTTTATAATAAAATGTTTGTTCGATACATGGAAATGGAGGAGGAAAGGATTATCTTCACAACCAAATAACCTTATAATACTAAAATCTTCAGTGGTTTCAAAAATTTATTTATTTTAGAGAAAGGTGGCAGGTTCAAGCGACAATCTTGACTTGTTAGGGCCAAAGACTAATTTTTTAAACTCTGAGACAAAATATTTATGAACTGGGTAAAAATAATACTAAGATCCGTTCCTCCACAAGGTTGGATACCAGGAAACGATTGGTTCCACATTAATGTTGACACTCCTTTCCCTCGACAATTCCTCAAAAACATGGCAGTAAGCTATGGAAAAAATCAGATAAGATGTTAGGTAAAATTTCTGGGTTTTCTTCAGAATTCTCAGTTGAAATGAGATTTTATTAGAAATAATGTGACCCAATCAATGAGGGAATATTCATGCATAGAGAAATGGATAATATAAATGATATTTCTTGGCATATAGGCCATGGATTCCAAATCAATCATGCGAGAAAACAACTAGGGAAACTCCTTGTATGGGTACCTTAAGGAGCTTACCTCAATCTTAGAAGAACTTGTTTTATTTCTTGGGTTAACCAAATATTTATCGAGGAGCTCTTCTCCTCCTTTGTGTTGTTTCAAGAATATTTTGGCTTCTTCACCCATGAATTGCATGGTGGGTGTCAAGAGTCATAGAATTTTGGTAAACATTGAAGGAGATGGGAAATAGGTTGTTGTCTTTGAAGCTGGATTATTATTTTCTCTAAATTGAATTTATCTGCACACCACTGAACGAGTTCTTTGAAATATGTTACCAATGGAACACAACGAGCAAGGGCTATGCCCGGGGTCCAAACCTGGTTTGTATTTTTCTTAGTGGGAGGGAGGGCCTTGTAATAGTTGTAAGCTTGCAACCACTGGAACTCTTGGTCTTCATGTCTGAGCATGTTAAGTGTATCTCCCGAATATAATTCTTTTCTCTTACTTGACATTATTTTCATTACTTTATATTATTACCAATAGGTGGCACTACTGTCGATATAACATTTCACAGCATGGCATATTAGTTCTTATTTAATTTACCACGTATTTCTCTAATGATTAATCGCCATAGTTCTTGTTTCAAAGTTTTCAGCCTGCACAATGAGATTTTGAATTTATTATAAGTCTTATGAAATCTTTGCCACTTTTAAAACAACATTATGTTCATGCAAGTGGAGGTTGATATTGCAGGCGAAATAAAAGCGATAGGGAAATGGTGTTGTGATGTCGCATAAGATGGAAAATGGTTAAGTATGTTGGTGTGAAAAGAGGAATGAAGAGTGCATTATGGTGAAGGAGGTATTGTGGGTGTAGGATATAAGACATGATGAGATGAAAATGGTGGAATGGGAGGACTTTCGCATCCGCAATTGAAAAATCGACTAAGTATGGGAAAATTTCATTATGCAGGTCGCTAAAGTAAGAGATTCTATAGAATGAAAAATTGTAGGTCTGTGGGACATGAGACATGGGAAAATTAAGTGGGATAGGATGGGATTCTCACATCTGCATTCCAAGAAAATGGTTAAGTATGAAAAAGTAGAAGGTGCATTTTGGAGGATGCAGATATATAGGTGGAATTTGAGAGTAGCGCAATTGCAGGTCTATGTACATGGGGAAATGCAGATCTAGGACATGTTGGACTCCCGCATCACTCGAAAAGAGGTGAAGTTTTGAAGTTTGGAAAGAAGAAAATGACTAATTATAAATACAAGGGATTGTAGGTCTGCAGAATTAGAAATTTGATAGTAGTTTTACCTACAACCCACATTTGAAAAGAGAAAAATGACTAAGTAAGGAAATTCAAAAGGTAATTGAAAACAAAGGAAAAATAATAAGGATGGTGTGTATATACAAGAGTTTATGAATGAATGTGGATCAACATCTAGCTCCAACTGTGGGACAATGATCCCCTATTAGTTGTTGAGAATCCAAAATCTTCTTTCATTGGGTTAATGGAGTCAACAGAGAAGAAAAAGGGAAAGAAAAACAGATCGATGAGGAATATACAATGGAGTACCAAAAACAACTATGTACATATTTTGAGTTGGGTATTTTAACAAAAGAAACGTTTGAGATATTTCCCATCCACAAGCAATGGTTGAATATTTCCTTTCATATCCTTCAGAAAGTATGAATTCTCACCAATAACCTTTTCAATTTGATATGGGATAATCCATAGAGCTTCAAATTTTGTTTGAAAAGATGGTTTTTATTTTACTTTGTTCCATAACAAAACCAAATGATCCTTTCAAAAATCCTTTGAAGTAGTACTCTTCTCAAAATATATTTTAACTACTTGCTGTCTTCTTTTTACTTCCAACATTGCTTTTTTTCTTTGTTCTTCAAGTGGCATAAGTTAATAATATCGTTTTGCAACGATGATTGTTCTTCTTTATATTCAACATCTCCAATAAGTGAAAGGGATTTCAATTCCAAATGTAATGATAATATTTCTTCTTTTCCATACACTTAGGTATATGGAGAATGTCTAGTACTATCTTTTGGTGTAAGAGGACTTGCCCAAAGTGCATATATTAGCTTGTTATTCCAATTCTTATGGTTTCCCTCAATCGTCTTCTTGATGATTTGAATTAATGTATTGTTTGTTGAATCTACCAAACCATTTCCTTGTGGATAATAATTGTATGATTTCCCCATGATGATTCCATATTATCCATAGAAGTTTGTAAATTTTGACCCACTGAAGATTGAACCATTGTATGTTATGAATTTTTCTGTACACCAAATCTTGACAAGATATTTTCTTTTAGAAAGTGAATCAACTACTCTGAATCTACATTTATTAAAGTTACAACTTCTTGCCACTTTGTAAAATAATTAGTTGCTTTAATAATATAGGCATTCCCTTTGATAGAGTTAGGATTTATTGGTCCAATCACATATAAGCCCCATTGTGCAAATGGTTGCTCCACCATTGTAGACTGTAATGACATTGCAACTCTTTTCATTTTTACTGATTTTTTTTACATGGAGTACATTTTTGAATCAACTCATAAGCATCTTTGAACATAGTTGGCCAATAACAACTAGCTCGAATGATTCTGTGAGCTGTCACAACTGGCAAAAAATGTCTACCACAAACACCACTATGAAACTCTTGAAGTATTTCTCTAGACTTTGAATTATCCAAGAATCTTAATAGAAGAGCATCAACATTTTTTCGGAACAATACACTTGAGACCAAGAAATATTGATTTGTCTTCATTTTCGATGTTTTTCTTTTTTTAGAAGACATTTCAGGAGGGAATTGACCAAATTTAAGATAGAAAATTATATCCTTATACCATTTTGAGTTTTCCAAACTTGTTCCCTGTATGAAAACATCAAATCCATTGGGAGGAGAAATATTCACAGCTTCAATCCCAGACATCAATTTACATATTCCCTAACCCTTAGTGGATTTCAAAGGTTTAATTTCCAAATCATATTCTTGAAGTTTTGCTAACCAATTTTCCCATCTTCCTTCTCTGAGTTGTTGATTAAGCAAAATTTTTACATGCGAATGTGGAACATAAGAAATGATGTGGGAAGATAAAATGTAAGTCCTGAAATCAACAATTTATTTGATCAATGAAAGAACTTTCTTTTTTCATAGGAAAAAAAACTTTTATATTCATATGAGAACATACATGTTGCAGTCTTTCATGTCAAGCCTCCATAGGATTTCTTCAAGAACTATACATCCTATGTGTCTAATCTACTACAAAACAAGCCTTTATTGGATTTTTCAAAAAATTCTACATCCTATTCAAACTTTACATAAACATATACAACCTTACATGTCCAAAAAGGGAAAGGCTTCTTCAAATACGAAACTCCATTTCTTTGGTTTGTGTTTCTTCAAATAACTAATAAAAATCGAAGGCTCCTTTCTGCAACTACAAATTATCATTTGAGAGTTCATCTTCCTTTGCATTAAGTTCCCTAAGAATGTGTTGGAACGATAGCCATTCAAAATATATGAAAGTAATCTTGATGTCTCTTAGCAAGGAGGCCAACCTGGGATTTTGAATATTGTTGTTATCCCTCCCCCAATGGATCGCCAATTTGGAGTCACCAAAATCTTGAAGCTTTGAAAAGTTTTTTTTCGTTTGAAATTTCCAGGAGGGTCAAGAGGGAAACCAATGAAAGAGCTTATTTCTCAATGATTGAATAATTTAATTCATAATCATGCAAAGTTTTACTCATGAAAGCAATTCAAGGTTCTTCAAGTTTTTGTTTTTTCTAGGTGAGGATAGAGGAAATAGTTTCTTCTGAAGAAAACGAGTACAGTATGAATTCTTTATTAAAATCAGGGCTAACAAGAACAAGGGTAGTAGTGATAGAATGTTTGATTTCTATAAAATCCTTTTGGATATCTGGTTACCATTCAATTTTTTTATCTTTCTTCAATAGTTTATTTATTGGCTTGACAATGGTAGCATAATTTGGGACAAAGCATCAAACGAAGTTTATCTTCTGTAATATACCTAGGGAGGTAATATGGGAGGTACCCAATGAGAATGGGGGATATATACTATTAGTGGAGGTTATTCAATGTAAGGTGGACTAGGTCCACAATGGTATTGAATAAGGCTCACTATGGTAGTTGGGTAGAATAAATGGGTAGTTAGATATAATAAATGGGCTTTCTAGAAGATACCTTCTCTAGAATGTTCCTAGGATATAGAAAAAACTATAAAAGGATAGGTAAGAAATGTAATTGACATGGTGAATAATATTGTGAGGTGCAAGAAAGTATTGCTTGAGGAGTTTTATCCTTCCTGGAGGATTAATATATGGTATTACCCTACCTTAAGAGTTTTCTATATTCTTGTGTTCAGTGTTTCAGTGAGTGGTTTTATTTTATTCTTGGTTATTTCTGAATTATATTTTCATATCGTGTATATATATATAACATTTGGTATCATAGTTCTTTCCTTGGGCAAGAAAATAATAATTTTTGGCTGATTTTTGCAGAAATTGTTTTAACAAATAAGGGGCCGACACACTTTAGGCTCAGATATGAGACTTTTTTTTCAGAATTATCAGACAATAATTGGATATTTTGATTCCTCTTGGAAAAATACCCAATTTCAAAAAACAATCAGTCGAAACAGAGTCTGAGAAGTGAAGTTACAAGCATTTTAAATTTAGCAGTTTTTCAGGGTTTTTCCAGAAAAAGCCATGATTTTTTGCAGTAAGTTATTTGTTTAAACCCTAGTTTTGTTGCAGATTGCTTCCAAGAAAGGTGTACTTTACTAGAAAATATGATGGTCCTAGTATTGAATAATATATAAAAAAATATAAATCCATCATGTTACCTATGGTGAGTTGGGTTATGGGTAAATTTCAGGGATGATGTTAGGGCATGGTGGAATGGACTTAACTCTGAAGAGATTGATGTAATTTCAAATAAATCATATGAAAAATTATTTTTATACAAGTGGTCTTGTGCCAATAGTAAGGATAAAGAATGCACCAAGGGTTTATTTTCAAGTGGAAATTCTATATTATAGGTTCATGGTTGTACTCATAAAGAAAATTTCATTGTTTCTATTAACCTTAGTTGCTAACAAAGTTTTATCAATATTCAGTTGGTTGATAGATTGCAGGTTGCAAAACATATTCACAACACACATATTGAGGGGAAAAATGTTCAAATTTTTAAAGATCTGAAGATTACCATGGATAAATATGTGTTGCATTCATAATTTTATTGTATAGATATGGGTGAAGTAGATGAAAAATATCATGACACCAAGACTCTTACGTGGACTAAGGTCAGAATTTTTTTACTCCTAAACATTTCATGTGCTAACATTGGCTCCACAGGGGATGGCATGTTCCCTGTGAGATGCCAAGAACATTTCAGTTCTAGTGCCTTATCCATTAGGATACACAATCTTATTGTTGATTTACTGCAAACCAAGAAAATAAAAGAAACAAAAAATATGCTTGTATGATGATCTTATTCCCCTACTTCTATCCAGATCCCTGAGATGCTTGATAAGGTGAAATAAAAAATCCAATGCATCCATGCAAGGAACTTTCCTACTGATTTAATTCCTTGCATACCCCTGCTTAATGGAAATTCAAACTAAAAATTAAATCCAATCCGAAAACTCATTCACTATGAAGAACCAATTCCACTGACTGATTCTAGGCAACTCATAAAGTTCTCTTTCTCTGATGTTTCCTGTTATCACACAATCTGTACTTGCCTAAATCCCAAAGCAAGTGGATACAGTATTGGCGTAACATGGGGTGACATATCACAATCACCTTAATAGAAAACCCATTTCTATTTAGGAGTATGTCATGGTACCCCAAGGGAGAAATCCCCAGTGACCTGAGGGTTTGAGAAGGCTACGAAAAATGATACAAGAAAGTCCCTCCCCTCTCATAGGTCACTCAAGTCAAAAGGTTGTTTGAGTCTTATTAGAGATGAAGCAAAATAGTAATATTGTGTACCTTCCCGGAAGAAGACAACAAAGGGAAAAAGGGGCACTTTCCAAGTACCAAATGATATTAATGCTTCATAAGACAATGAACTCTTAGAAAATAGACTAGCTGATATAAAATTGGAGCAGTATAACAATTATAACAACAATGATAAATTTGTAACAACGACAATAATTATGCTTCAAAATGCTTGAGAAAAGACTTGAAATAATAGATTTAACTAGGAAAATTGATATTAGATAGTCACAAGTAGTTTTATCAATGTATAGCTAGAATAACATGTCACTTTTAGGGTTAATTTGTTGTTGTTAGATGGGTGTAGTAATATTTGGCAACAACAACAAGTTAGTAAATGAATTTGGATAATCTAGGGTTAGTAGAAGTCAGTAAATGCTCCAAGGAAGATGGTTTGAAAGTTGTTTGATCAATCAATCACTTGTAGTGAGTAGACTAGTTCCTTTTAGTGAGTAGTCTAGAGTGCTACAATGGTAGGGCTCTAGTATCCACTTCTAGATATGGTGCTCCTTGAGAAATTTAAACAAGTAGAAAATTATAGAGAAAAGGATAATAACTTATGCCTTTCTCCTAGGGTTTCAAGCAATCAATTTCATAATCTTTGACATGAAAAAGTAAAATTTACCATAAGCATTCATTCACAATAAAGAAATGCATATTTTCTACTTACTTCACCAAGAATAATCAAGTTTAAACCCTAGTTGAAGATCCTCCACCATGAAAATAGCCAAGAAACACCAAAAATATCCTCCTCCAAGAAGTGCGCCTAAACTTTAGGCCAATAACCCTTCAAAAGGGCGCAAATTTCAGACCTCACACTTGTGTGATGAGTCAATGATGATAAAATGAGAGTTTTTCTCTCTTATTTATACAATACTTATGACCTTTAATTAAAATTAGGTCATCAAAAGGACAACATGGAAAAATTACATGAAAAATCCAGTTTTTACACAAATTCAAATAATTAGACCTTAAAATCACTTTTAGAGGTGACGTCATGCCCTTCTAGGGTGACATTGAGACTTCAAGGTGGAAAGTTGGGCTCCATAAGCTAGATGTTTGGCCTCCAAAGGATGTAGATTATGCCACACGTGCCAATACGCATACAACTATCATCATAACTACAAACCCTAGCTCTGAATGATGTCATGATCAACATGATGATGTTATGTGCCCTCAAGGGTCAATGTCCAAGTGGAAAGGCAAAACCCCCCTGGGTCTAGGTCTGTCGGAGTGTCCCTGGTGCAACTTCCTTCCTTTTTTTTAGTCCAAGCCTTTGGTTTCCCCTTCCCCATGGTGGTGTCACAACATCCGTCTGTTGGGTTTTCAGCCCCATGGAGTTCTGACCTAATCATTCCCCCATATGCACCTATCCACCGAGAAAAGTCCTGCAGAAGAAACAAGTATTCCCTCCATGGGATATAATTCATGGGGATCATAACAATGTCAATCACATCCAATAATCTAATTACCCAAACATGTGCATCAAATGCCCCTTTACCAGACAAATTCTCAAAGACGTTATGCAGTCTAACAAGTCAAGTTTGGAGAGGGTCTTGGGATATCCTATTGGGATAATCCTCCTTAATTTTGGGGTGTTTCCCAAGTGAGAGCCAATCTAGGTCATGTAAGTGCGTGAAATGGTGTAGGGGAATTTTTGGGCAAAGGGTGAAGTTATAACAGGGAAATGTAGGTCTTTCCTATGGGTGCCTCTGTAGAGGGCGAGTTGCACCTTATCATGGATGCCATTGTTTCCTAGCCCATTCAATGCCTTTTATTCTTAGTCTTATTAATTTTTTGTCTTTTTCTTTTCAAGTAAAAAGATGGGGGACACTATCCTAGTGTGGTGAACAGAGGTGATAGTGTTACCCACAAGAATTTCATGGAAATGAGAAGGATGCGGCGTGATGAGACCCCCTTTCTCTTGGCTATGCCACCAAGAGCCACTACCCTAGTTTGGTGACCACATAGATGGTAGTGTCATACCGTCACGTGCCCATGGACCTAATAGTCCGACTCATGATGAGAACTCCCGTCCACCAACTAGTACCTTGAGTTTTGTTTCATCTCAGGGGTCCATCTTTTCTTACTGAGAATCATTTTACTGCTTTCTAGAGAATCCTTGGGTGAAGCATCTCAAATTTTTCATTTTGGATTTTAACTCTTGCCATCTACTTTTACCCTCTGGGCCTTTAGCCCCTTCTTCCCACAAGGCAAGGTACAACCCTTCCTAGCATGGAAAACCCAATGCCTGAACCAAGGTAGGGGGAGATGAGAGGAATGATGATGGAAAGTGGTAAGTATGGAGGGAATGGATGATGATATTTCATAAACCCAACCATTGGAAACTCATCCTAAAAGGGAACTATCTTACTAGGTAATTATGTCACCATCCCAGGTATGAACAAGCTAAAGAGCATAATTTTCAAGAAAACGTTATGAAATGAAGGAGATTTCAGTGCAACATATTCAAGTGCTTCAAAAATTAGAGTGACACATACCATGATACCCAGACTCATTACCTCATGGAGAAAGACTTACTTCTACCTCATAACCGGGTTGGTGGGATGGATGTTGCTTGTTTTGATAGGTGGGATGCACTAAAGAAAATATGGGCCCTCCAGGGCCATGCTCAAATAATTTGGCTCTCGACACTCCATGTTTAGGACTTGTGGTCCTCGAGACATGATCTCCTTAGTTATCCCTAGGATAGGGGATAACATCTAGCTACAACTCGGGGACATGTGCTCACCATAGAGTGCATGAGAACCTCAACATATTTGGCATGACCTGTATCTTCTATATCTCAACAAAATGAATAAGTAATCTTCAGGGTGGTGATATCACCCCTCACTCATATATGATACAATGGAATAAAAGTGAACATGCATATATACATAATGAAATAATACAAAATGAAACTACACTACACTAGCATGTCATGCAAATGGTATAGACAATGGATGAAAATGCCTAACTTACCTCTAATTACATGTTGGTTAAATGCTAGGTGTAGTTAAATAACCATTGAAACCATCCTCGCAATATCTCATAACACCTGCCTCTGTGCTTCATCATAAACCAAAACAATGATAAGTCAAGCACAAAAATAACATGAGTTATAAAACGTATTGTATCATCTGAAATCATAAAGTCTGTCTCATGGAGGCGGGAGGGAGGTCTTAGCACTTGGTAAATTTCCTAGAGGTTGAAAAAGAAGAAATCTACAAAGGTAACCTTAACCAACTACTTTTAAAGCTGGGATCTAGCCCTTCCAGCTTCAGAGAGGGATCTCTCTATATGATCTATCTTTTTTTTTGATTTAGGATATTAGGCTAGGTAAAGGCACGAGTATGTTTTGTTGTAAGAGTGGTTTCTAAATTGGTTGAGACAGTATACACATCCATTGGTCTATGGGGTTTGTGTTTCATCAAATAACAGATACAACGAGAAATGCCAAAAAAGAACTTCACAGGGCGAGATAATACATTCACTGGATCTTTTAGTAATTAAAATGATGGAGAGAGGAAAAGATAAGAAAATAACTTCAACTAACAAGCAGTTAAGAATTTCTTAATTGAAGGTATTAGAAGATAAATATGAAAATCCTTAGAATCGGAAACAGGGTTTCCAAGATAAATCCTGCAACTTAACGTTATTCTTAAAGATTAGTCCTAGAAAACAAAAATGATTACGGAGAAAGAAAAACATTTAACTTTAGAAATCACATCACCAGTGAACATACGCAAGAATCCTGTAAAATGCCTCTTCTTTATTAATGGTGGATCTCCTAAAAAATGATACAGTTTAATAGCAATAGGGTGTGCCGAACAACAACCCCCAATACTTCGAGAGTTGAAGT
>SNQJ01S0167818.1:11871-30251 GCA_010110895.2 Picea sitchensis
ATGTGAACCGTAGATTTGAGCGCTTTGTTCTGGGCCGTCCATATGTGCGCCCAGTTTATAACCAATTCTGGACCCCCCCCCTCCGTTAAAGTCAGAACGGGCAGGGGGGTCCGTAATCCAATGTGAACCGTGGATTCACGCGCTCTTCTCTGGACCGTCGAGATCTACGTGAATATTATCGTCGATTCCGGAACCGCCCCCCTTCGTTAAAGGCAGAACGCAAAGGGGGGTCCGGAATGCTGTGTGAGCCGTTGATCTAGGCGTCGTGATATGGACCATTAGATGTTGAATGTAACATAGGTCGGGAGTGGAAAAATTCATGTGTAGGGAAAAACTTAGGGTTAGTGCTTTCTTATGGGTTTCCCAAACTTTGTCTTAGACACCACCAAGGGGACATCACTTCAACTATCATTAGGCAATGGAGGCTTGATGTGGAATTTTCTTCAAGTGGGTTTTATTTGGGGAAAGCAAGAAAAGCAATTAATCTACCTTCTAACCTACTTTCACAAGGCAATTAACCCAGATTACACTGTTGGGTTAAGATATTATTCTTCCTAGGGGCTATCTGACCAGGATTAGATGATCTGATCAGAGGCATTCACTAGTCCTAACCTAGGGGCTATCTGACCAGGATTAGATGATCTGATCAGATGCATTCACTAGTCCTAACCTAGGGGCTATCTGACCAGGATTAGATGGTTTGATCAGATGCATTCACTAACCTATCAACATTGAAAAATTAAAAGAACTTGGTCATGCTTGAAAGGTATGACCAAGTTACTATTATTGCATGGGGCTTTTTGTTCCAATTCTTTTTTCCCTCTTTTATTTTCCTTTCTTTTTTCTTTTTTCTAAAATGAAAATCAATTGCCAATAAGAACACTAGATACAAATAATATCCATAATATCCAAGTCATAAGTTGATTCCCATAATTTATGGGGTGATAACAGGAGGGACAAAATTATGCCAAGTCACACTCTAAGGAAAGTTTTCAATCCATCTCAGAAAGGGATCGTGAAAAATCAAAGTTTTAATAGACTGACTCAAAGAGTCTGAAGGTTGGCTACCTTGGACAAATTCACAATTGGATGTTTGGGAAGGGACTAGTAAGAACCTAGAGGATGACTGACAATTTCTTAAGGGAAGGTTGAAATATTGAGATAGTAAACTTCTTCTTGAGGTATTCAACCTACCCTTTAATTCTAAAAGTAAGCTTTGCCTCAGATAAAACTTAAGAAAAAGGACATGCTTCCCAACTACACCTTTAGTGACATAGCAAGATAAAGTAGTCGAAGGGAGCTGGAAAACCTCATCATAAGGATCCATCTCTGAGAAAGAAATTTCCTCACCTTTATCAATATATGAGCACAACAGTGGTTGATAATATTCTTCATGGAATAAATCCAAGTGCTCAAAGGAATATTCATCAAAATCCTTAAGGTGTGACCGAAAATCATTAGGAGAACATAGCACCAGGTCATCCTTGGGTGTTTGAAAAATGTTTGTAATCATATCATCTCCTTGTTGCCAAATGTAAAAATTATTAGTAACCACATATGATAGTTGTAAAGGAAACATTTGGAAATGACCCTCAATATCATAAATGGGATCCTCATTAGAACCAATCACATCTCACTTACGTCTTCCTACATGTATGAACTCATCAATATTATTAACGATGTCATTATATTTATCATAAGATGAAGGAATTAATGCATCGAATGGATCCTCTCGTACTTCTTCACTTTCCAAATCATAAAATAAAGCACTATCAAAATATTGGAAAGGGAAATAACTGACCGTATTCACTTCTTGTTGTGCAGGAGTGTCAATGGCTTGGATGACTTCATCAAATGGAAGAGGGTCTGGTACATCATCCCCAAAACTCATCCCTTTAATCATGTATTCATCAAAAAATGAAAGACCTATCTCTTCTAGGGGCTCCTTTATTTCTTCACCTTCTGAATCATAGAATAAAGTTTCATCAAAAAACTGGAAAGGAAAATGACTCACCTCATTCTCTTCATATTGTTCAAGAGAGATAGGATATTGCAGAGCTTCATCGGACATAGGAGTGGATACTAATGCTTCATCCTCATAATTCACTTCTTTATTTAAATCTTTACTGCATTCTATCGAATCATGGGAAAAATTGTGTTCCTCTTCAAGGGGTTGACAATTTTCTTCATAAATCTCTCCTTCTATATCAAAGGGTTCTTGGTATTGAGTATGGTACATATCCCTGAGATCTTCCATAATCTCAGTGGTGAATCCTTCGTCGTCTAGGGACACTATGAGATTTAGAAGGGCATCTTCATATGTCTGGCATTTTGGTTTGACAAATTGATGACTTGGCATTTTGCCTATTTTTCTGATTCTCAAATCCCTTTTTGCATATGGAAGTTATACACTCTATGCTTTTATTAGCTCTTTTTTGAAGGTATTATCAAGTTTTGTACATCAATTATCCATGGGACAACATGAGGTATGTGTGATCCTTATTTGTGATGATTTTGTGATGATTTATCATTAATTGAGTGAGTGCAACTTATTAATATTTTTTTGTTTACCTGAAACAGATCAAAAACATGATCCGACCCTTGATCCAACCCTCGATCTGGTCCTCAATCTAACCCTTGAAGCGCAACACAGTTGGAGGTTTTCATATTGGCGGGCTCTCTTTAGCGAATCTGACACATGGGTTTTGTTAATGCTGAGGCCCTCCTGCTATGGAACTCAAAACATCCATATTTGAGCAGTTGAGTCGACCCCTATTTTTGAGTGCACAAAATTGTTGGAGAGATGTTGTTTGTTGGCAGGGTTTTAATGGATTTCTATTTTAGAGAGAGCGTCGACCCTTTTAGTGGTCGACCTCTCAACTACATTGTAAATTCTATAAATACTGGAGTCTTTCGAGACGAACGGGGACACGATTTTATATATACAACCATTATCTTGAACTTCTATGTAAAACTTTGTTTTGATGTTAATACTAATTCTATGTTAATTATGTGACTAGGTTTTACATTGGAGTAGTGCCACGACTGTCTGGGGGGCCCACCAATGGTCTGTGTAGCTTGTTCATATCGTTGTATATTTACATTTTCGTATTTAACTTTCATCACTTGCTAATTTTGGGTTACTTGTTGAAATTGTGTTACTGTGTATATCTTTTTATATAACTTGCAGATTGCTCCCTGAAATTGTATGTGTATTAGAGGGTACTCATAGTTGGCCATATTTACTTGCCTATATTCTGACACCTAGCATCTTGTTATGAAAGTTGTAATTTATTAATGGGTATATGTTTATAGTTGTTTAACTATGCAATCATAACTTTCTTTACATGTTTCATAAGTTGTAAATTACTTCACAATTTGGTTATTTATGCATTGTCTTTCTTAACGATATCTACTTTATTAAATTGCGAAGGTCGATTACTTCTTGTAGATTTACATGAATTGTTCGATTTATTTCCAACATTAGAGTGATAGGATAAGAGTTGATTTCAAATTTCTTTGTACATGTTTTATAAGTTGTATTAATTCCAAGAATATGAATTGATATCTTCATAATGGAAAATCTCTCCATAGATTGTCTTATTCATACTCTGCATTTCTCTATAGAAGTTAGCATCGAATTGATTCCATTTGAATTGTCAGTAGTGATTAGATGCCATCATGACATAATATGCCACCGTAGACATAACCATTACATTTGAATATTGCCATAACGCTCTTGCTTTCAGTTAGGCGGATTCAAGATAAGGTTTATTTCCTGTGGGATAAAAGTAATTATGACTTTTTAAGATATGCTCTAAGAATAGAGTTCACTTTGAAAAGTTGATTCTAAAAGGTTTCTTACTTATTCAAATATTTATTTTTCATTCAGAGAGTTGCTACTTATATTAATAGTTCATAGTCATAGATTGTTTTTGAATAACTGTTCACTCAAGTTAATAAGCTCACTAGTTAAAGATTGCTTTGTATATATAACATGGATTATGTTGCTCAAATGGATTTTAAAATCATATTTTAAAGTAGAATTGTAGATTCACAAAGATTTTTGATCCTTAGGGTAAACCATCCTCTTGGCTAGATAATCTTTCCGTTAGTTTTTTATTTCTTCCTTGACTCATACTGTGTCACAAATCTAAGTCTACTTACCCTGGTCAATAATTTAATTGAGGGAAATTAGTACATATAGTTTACCCATACTTTTTTGCGTCGTTGTCTAGGAGTTGTTCAAAGGTAGAAAAAAATTAGGAAGTATATTATTTCTGAGCATTAGCACTAGTTTGGTGGCGGGGAACTTTAAGACGAGAGGTAAGAACCTACGCATCTGTTATAGCAGGTTCCCCCAAACCCAATGGTAGTTTTCCTTTTTGTACCGCTTTCATGAACAAAACTAGGGACCCAAAGGGTAGATATATCAAAACCAATCCAAAAATTCTGACCAAAGTTCCTTCTAACCTTTTTGGAGGATGAAGCACTCCATTTATAAAATCTGTAGAATGGTACCAGAAAGTTCAAGTAGGGGATAGCTTAACCCAAAAAGATAAAGAAGTTTCAAAAAAGACCAAAATTGGGGAAACCATAGAGAATAAAATTGAGACATCAAACAATAGTTGGAAAGGAGGTAGAACTACTCGAACCTTCATTAGAACCAACCAACACAACCTTTTCCTTTTTACCATCATTAGGGGATTCTAACTTTGTAGATATAATTGACCATGAACAAGTGAATGCCCTCTTTGGAAGTTCAGCAAATATAATTGTGTCTCAAGTTGAAACAAAAAAATTTGAACCAATAGTTTCAATAGGCTCAAGCAAAGTCCCTGACATCCAAATAATGGATAAATCTTCCTATTGAAGGAATATCTTGGTTGGAAAAGAACCTTGGGATGCCTCATTATCTCCAAGAATAAAACCATTAAGGTATTATCTCTTTGGGAATCATATTAGTATGGATGATCAGGAGGATCAAAACCATGTGATACATGATGAGGGAGAAGAAGTAGGAAACCAAACAAAAACCAATTTTGGATTTCCAATTTTGGATACCACGCAAGATGTTAATATGAAGAACATTCCACTCTCTACACTACCTACATTTTATGGTAAGATCAGTGAGGACTCAGACACCTTCATGTTTGAGTTTGACATCTTTTGTAGAAGTTATAACTACTTTCAAGATTCTCAAAAATTAAAACTATTTCCTGCCACTCTTAAAGATTCTGCACTTAGAAGGTTCATGGGATTAAGAGAGTCTAGTATCAGATATTGGGAAGATGTGAAGACCACATGCCTTAGGAAATACCAGGACTATTGAAAATATAAATATTCTCGTAATGATATCTTTAAAATTCAACAATTAGAAGATGAGAGTCTTTAGGAATACATGGAATGATTTTCCTATATCTCACAAAAATCAAAGTATCATGACCTTCCAAACGATGCAATTAGAAATATTTTTCTTAAAGGAATTTTGGAAGAATATCTGGAAACACTTAATCTGATGGCATCAGGAGATGTCTACCATAAACCATTTGCTGAGATTTGTGAGATGTGTATAAACTACTTGAGAAGTAGGACTGAACCTGGAAAGGGTGTTCGGGATCCGTATAGTAGAAACTCAAAAGGAGTTAGTTCTGGTGGGATTACAAGGACAAAAATAGGAAACCTGTTGGAGAACTTTCAAACCGATATTTTAAGTGCAATAGGTTCCCAATTGGACACTTTAAATATTAAGAAGAAACAGGAGGAAGAGAATGCAACAATGTGTATATTTTGTCCAAGGTGTAGGAGGAAGCATTCCTCAAGGGAATTCCCATTAGACAACATTTTAGTTTGTGGCTTCTGTACTGAAGATCGTCCAACTGAAAAATTCCCATCACTTCCTAGTTATTAGCCATTTATAAAAGTGGGCACCCTGGGGAATCTTCTTATCCACCTAGAAGGCCATGGAAGCCTAGGAGTTAGCCTATGTACTAGGATCCACCACCTCAATATCCACCTTATTACCAACAACCACAACAGTGGAACTCACCAAATTGGCGAAATTGGTCCCCACAGTATGCTTCACACCACCCTTGGCTACAAGGATGGAGAGGAGGACACACCCAAGAAAACACTCATATTCCACCTGTTCCTATGCCCATTCATCCTTACCCATAGTTTCCACCAAACATCCATCAACTTTTTCCAGGTTTTGTCCCCCTACCTTTACCTCCTATTCCACAACAACCTCAGCAAATTCAAAATACAAATTCCTCAAGACCAACATTATTACCAGCACAACTGGTGCCTAACCCGAATAATAAACCAATTCAACCTCTTCATAATGTTGAGCTGCAATCTTTCCTAACATATGTTATTTCTCATGTTCCATTACATGAGATTAAACTAAGGTTAGGGAAAGTTCTGGATAAAAAGAAGCCTTCAGTAGTCATCTGGGAAGAAGAAGAAGATGAAACTCCTAACCAACCCAGGGATGACACTAAGTGGGAAGATGTTATTATTTCCAAAGACCAGGAACATAAGCTTCCTCGAAGTGAATCTTCATAGATTACACAATCCCCTCCCCATCCAGATATATTAGCAATCGAATTCAACCGAAATTTGACATTATAAATGAATTAAATAATATATGTGTCAAAATTCCCCTATTACAGGCCATAAAGGACATTCCAATTTACAGTAAGGTGATCAAGGAATTGTGTATCAAGAAACCGGGTAGGAAACATAAAGATACTCCAATAGTACATCTGATAGGATAATTGTTTGAATACATATCAGGGAAACCTAGGGTCACAAAGTATGCAAACCCATGGAATCTCATAGTAGAGATAACCATTAATAAGGTTCCAATTGGAAATACTATCATAGACCTAGGGGTAGCCATTAATGTTATGATTATCACTACCTTATAAATACCCCAAATATTTTGGAATTATTAGATAAGACAAAAGTTATACCTGAAGGAATCTTGGATGATATCATAGTCACATTAGCATCATGGGAAAACACGATAGACTTCCTTGTCATTCATTCAAAGGATCTTGCTAAGGGGCATCTCGTTATCTTAGGAATACCTTGGTTGGCCACAACCAATGCATTTATTGGTTGTAGAGAAGGTGAAATGACTATCTCTAATGGACTTTATATGAAGAAACTTACCATATACCCACCAGCTGAACCTTTTATAGAAAATATATGGTGGCTTGAATGTCCATATGAGAATGAAAACTGGGAAGAACCTGTGTTTCCTAGTGATCATTCCTGGGCACTTTAGGAGAAAACAACAGAGAATGTGCTAAATCAATTCATTTTTTCAATCACGTGTGTTGATTTTCCTCAATATTTTCCCCAATTTGAGTATATGTTTGGTGAAGAATTTCAGGAACAACTGGACCCATCAACTTTGTATTCAACATCTTTTATCTTTGAGATAGATGAATCTTCCATATCTTATACCATGCTTTATGAGATTAGTCCTATGAAATTCCTACATATAAATTCTGAACTAGATGCAGATCAATAAGAGAAATTAGTGAATGTCCTTAAGGACCAATCAAGATCATTTGCTTGGGAATATACCGATATGAGGGGTATACACCCCGACAAATGCATTCATCACATATATACCCAGGAAGAAGTAACACCTATTAGGCAACCTTAGAGAAGGATGAATCTGGCACTAAAATATATAGTGAAGGAGGAAAGACATAAACTATTGAATGTCGGTTTTATTTACCCAATTTCTGACAAAAAATGGGTATCCCTGCTTGTAGTGGTTCCAAAGAAAGTAACCGGAAAATGGAGAATTTGTGTTGACTTCTGGGAAATTAATAAGGCCACTCTTAAGGATTGTTTTCCTCTTCCCTTCATTGACCAAGTCTTGGATACCCTATCAGGAAAGTGATACTTTTCCTTCCTTGATGGATATAGCGGATACAATAAAATTATAATAGCACTCGAGGATCAGGACAAGACTACTTTCACTTGTCCTTGGGACACTTATGCCTATAGGGTCTTACCATTTGGTCTGTGTAACACTCCTGCCACATTCTAGCGAGCAGTATTAGGGATATTTTCTGACCTCATTCATGACTGTGTGGAGGTGTATATGGATGATTTTATAGTATATGGTAATACTTATCAAGAATCCCTATATAACCTGAATAAAGTTCTCATTAGATGTCAAGAGATGAATTTATCCTTAAGTCATGAGAAGTGTAAAATATTATTGATTGAAGGAGTAGTCTTAGGGAATCATGTTTCATCTGAAGGGATTAAAGTGGATCCTTCTAAGATTGAGGTAATAATCAAACTCCCACCTCCAAAGACTCAAAAAGAGGTGAGAATATTTCTTGGACATCCCGAATACTACCAGCGATTCATTGAAAATTTTACAAAGATTGTCGCACCAATGTTTGGATTGCTTACAAAAGATGTTGACTTTCTTTGGACTGAACATTGTCAAAATTCCTTTGAAACTCTAAAAGCTAAATTATCTATGGCACCAATTCTTAAGGGACTCAATTGGGCCCTTCCATTTCATATATCCACTGATTCCTATGATATTGCAATAGGATGAGTGTTAGGAAAAAAATAAGACCAACAATCCTATGCCATTTAATTTATGAGTAAGAACTTGACCCCTGCTGAGATAAACTATACATTCACTGAGAAATATTTTTTGACAGTCGTCCATGCCATCAACAAGTTTTTCCATTATATCACATGATATGAGGTATTTGTATATAAATATCACTCTGTCATTATATTTCTCATGAACAAACCTATTACCAATGGCCAAGTAACTAGGTGGCTCCTTTTATTACAAGAGTTTACTATCACCATCCTTGACTGACCAGGAAAAGAGAACTTAGTAGTTGATTTTCTCTCTCGCATTAATCATGAGGGTGATAGTATTCTTGTTGATGATATTTTCTAGATGAGCATCTCTTCGCCATCTTCGTAAACACTTTGTGGTTTGCAGATATGGAAAATTATTTAGCTACTAGAAAATTAACAACTCATTTATTACCTCATGAAAAGCGTCGAATTATAACACAAAGTGATAACTACTCCTAGGTTGGCCATGACATTTTTCGTACTGGACTAGATTTGATTATTAGCAGATGTATCTGGGAAGATGAGATAGCAGAATCCTACGAAGTTTTCATGATGGACCATGTGGTGGACATTTTTCCGATAAATGTACAACATATAAGGTTTTACATTCAAGTTAGTATTGGCCTAGCATTTTAAGGATGCTGCTAAATATGTCAGAAGTTGTGATAGATATTAGAGGATAGGAAGACCCACATCAGTTGATGAAATGCCCTTACATACCTAGGTTATGATAGAACCTTTTGATAAATGGGCCCTTGATTTTGTAGGACCAATTTCCCCCATGTCTCGTAAGAAGAATTATATTCTTGTTTGCAAAGATTATGTCACCAAGTGGGTAGAGGAAAAAGCCTTTTTTAGGGCTACTAAAAAATCTATTGTTGAGTTTATTTATGAAGATATTTTTACCTGCTTTGATGTCCCTCGTGATATTGTCACGGACCAGGGTACACAATTTACTTCTAAGATGATGAAGGAATTAACAAAAAAATACGGGATAAAGCATCGTAATTCCTCTCCATATCACCCACAAGCTAATGGCCAAGTGGAATCAAAAAAAAAAGTATTGGAAACTATCCTAACCAAAACTGTCCAACTACACCATAGATATTGGGTTGATAGACTTCCAGAGGCTTTGTGGGCATATCGTACTACATGGAGAAACACCATTGGACATACCCCATACGAACTGGTTTATGGAAAACAAGTACTCTTACCGATCGAATTCCAAGTAATAACCTTTTGTATTTCTACACAATTGGGATTAGATTTAGATGAGACACAAAAACAACAAGTCCAACAATTTAACAAATTGGATGAAATTAGACAGGATGTTATCCAATGGATAATCTTAGTTCAAAACCAGAGAAGCAAATGGCATGATAAATTCATTAAAAAGAAACAATTCCAACCTAGAGATTGGTCTCTATTGTTTTATTCAAGATTTAAAACTTTTAAAGGAAAACTTACCACTCGATGGTTGGGTCCTTATGAGGTAGTTACCATATTTGATAATGGGGATGTAAAGAAAAAAACAATTGATGATGGACAAGTCTCTTGTGTAGTGAATGGACACAGACTTAAACTTTACCACATACCCATTTCAAAATAAGACTTTATACAAATTATGTCAAGCGACAAGGCATTGGCCTTGGTGGATGGGGAAGTTTCTTGTCCTCCCCCCTGTTCTTGAAACATTTTTATTTCTGATTGTACATATGTAAATATTTTGGAGTGTGGTTTTTGACAAACAGTTTTAGAAAAATTTTGCAGGTATTCATCTGACAACAAGTGGACAACTCCAAGGAGACAGAAAGGGAACTATTTTAATTCAAAAGAATATGTTGATATAATTAAACTCTATTGTCTTCTTAAGCACCAATTGAATAATGACTATTTTTATCATGATTAGAAACTGCATGCTTTAAATTAGCCATTTTACAATATTTCTATCTTCCTTTCTCTCCAGGCATATTTCATGGTATTTGCTCATAACCTCCACCACTAGAAGACATAAGGAAGTGACATTTTTTCTTATCAAACCTAGAGGTTACTAGTACAATCCCTCGAGAACCATGAGTAGGTGAGTAAAGCATCTTTATGAAAGAGTAGAAAGAAGGTCTGACCAGTGGTTAACCATGGAAACATCAATATAACTTCAAATAGAAGAAAGTGAGTAGGGACTATAGATACCTTTCTATTATTTTCCAATGGTACCATCCACTACACATTAAAATGATTGACTGTACCATACCTTCAGATTGTCTATGCCAACTTAAGTATCCCTTACATCAGTAAAATCTATAAGGAATTCATAAAGAAGAATGATCCTCCAACTGAAATACCATCCCAGTCCATAAAAATATTTTCAGAGTTGCCTCCCCATCTCCTTGCAAAAAGAAACATTCATATACAAATCTTAAATATGGTGGTAAGGACCAGTCTCTGTTGTAAAAAGGGTGTAAGAGGGTAACCCATCGGGATACTGAACAGGTATGTTGGCAGTGGGTACCAGTCTATGGTATGACTAGGTAAACCCATCGGAGTACTGAACAAGCTTGTTGGCAGTGAGGCATTCTACCTAGAGAGGGTGATGATTTGACAAATAATAAATGAAATTTATGATCCTAAAACTTGTCCTAGTGTACGCCACTACTTGTAGGCAGGGATGAAAAGAAGTATGCATGGTCAAGTGAAGTTAAATGAACTCCATTAATCTGTCATTGGGAACTAACTTTAAGATAATCTTAAGACTCTCTCACCTAACTCTTCTTAACTATATGTGGGATGTTTTGTCCTACAGGTGGGGCCATATTTTTAATCGTCTTGTAAGGCTAATGTGTGAAATTTATCTATACACTTGGAAACTATAAATATTATGTTATTGGGAGGATTGATTGGTTTCCTATATCTTTGATTGTGAAGTGTCACAATACTTAGGAGTGGGGGAGGGGTTTCCTGAGCTAAAACAAATGCTAAACATTGTCCATCTGTATTGCAAGCCCATGAGAAGAGGAAGTGGGATCTCTGTCAATTTCTACCATATTGTCTTTTTACAATATCTCAGGCTATTATATTAGTAGTCGTTTGTATTGGCATGATAATCTTTATACTGCTAACATAAATTTATATGTATAATTAATAAGCTTGTTGTGAATTTTTTATCTATATTTATATCTAATACAAGGGAAGACTACTTACACTAAATTATTCCTTGTAACAGTGACAGTTCGATGACAGTGCAAGTGAGAAAGGAAACTAAATATGGATGTTACAATCCTATTTGTTGACACGAAGTTTAATTTTTTTCCCCTTAAACCTGAAACTTCACTATTTCCTAGTCATGGAGCCGCCCTTAGTTATAAAAAGGAGTAAAAAAATCTTTCGATTTTTTTGGGTTTTGAGATTCGTCTTTTCACGAGGTATGATTTTTAGTTAACTACTTCAGAGTCCCGGTGCCAAAATCCATAAAAGGATTTATATTTAAAGAAATGAAAACTAAAAAAATAGTGTTATAAGTCCCGACGTGCGTTTCACAAAGTACCCTTTAGTCGTGATTAATTAAAATATTAAACACAATTAACGATTCATTAATCTTTCGTGATTCGGGTTTTCTTGTATCAAAGTGCTTTCAAAATGTCAACCCTCGAATGTCTAATCCCCATTTTTCTGAAAATAAGAAATTAATTACTAATCGTGATTAATTAAAGCATTAACACAAGTTATTAATGCCTAAATTAATCCCATCGCGATTTCACAATTCAGGGTTTTCTTATGACATACCTCTTGGGTACAGAATCCCCGAAATTCCAAAATGCAAAATCGTGAATTTTTAACAAAGTCTAAAACTAAATTTAGTTAGTTTAAAATGGGATTAATAATGACTAAACTACTTTTCACGTTTTGTGTTTCTCATTTCGGGATTTGTTGAAAGCAGTCCTTTCGAAACTCCAGTTTGAAATCACCGATATGCGACAGTATTACTAATGGAAAAATGGGTATATTTTTGACATGAAGGCATATCTTCCTCATTAAAACATTAATTCCTAATCGCCCGTGTCAGTACGCTCATTGTAAGACAAGATAAAGGTTAATAAATGTTCTGTAGTTCAAATTTCATTCTTGGTTTTTACAATCAAGAGTGACTTGCATTTATCCAGGCTTATATATTTTTCCTCTGCAAATAGGTTTTTAGTCTAGCACGAACATTATGGAACCTAGATAGGCACCTAAGAAAAGTGAAGAAGCAGCTGAAAGATAGAGCCCGGAAGGAGACGTCATATCTGATACTACACCACATGCCATTGATTCCATCAAATCCTGGAGGCAAATTTTCAAAACCTTGGACTACAAAATCAATAATTTTCCCGATGATTATGAAAACAAACTCTGGCACATAGCAGAGTCCAAACTTCACAAAGTAGCTACGCGCCCACGACTCATGACATACAATGATATGATAAGTTGGTCTTTAGAGAGGACATGCGTGCAGACGAGAAGCATTTTGGACAGTCGAGGGGTCGTCGTTGGCTCTTTCAGACTAGATCATATACAAGTAATGTACAAATTTTCTCCCAATTCTAAGTACATTTATAATAAAGAGTTTGTAAGTGAATTTCAAAGGAAAGAATGCACAGAGGCAGATCAAACATACCCCGTCATAATCAAATACTGGTGGAGACACCTAGCAAAATTCAGGGCCGATACCCATAGTGTTTATGCCACAACCTCATTGAATGAGTACATGGTCTATGTGGCTATGAAGCTATGTAGAATTTTCAGGAATAAAAGTCCTACCCATTTCCCTGTAGAATGGGTGCCCCTTTTACATGAACCAGTCGAAGGCTATAGCTTCAATTGGAACAAGATCCTATCAGATAACCTAGCTAAGGGGGTTATGGAGTATCAAACCATGAGATCTAGTGGACGACCAGTAGCCTTTTACATGTCGGAATACATTATGGATGTTATATGTTTCACGACTCCTTTCCCTTTGATTAATTGGAGTTGGAACCCAACCTACACTGAACATATTCATGAATATCATTCTAAGCTATGGGAAGAAAATGATAAGGATTCTTTTTACAAAAAATTTCATTTTGTAGTGATACCAGTGCATCAGATGTTGTATGGTTGTGCACCCCCCCATATTTCAAAGTCGGTCATAGGAAAACTTAAGGCAGTTGCCAATTAGTTTATTGAGGAGAATTTCTCCTATATCAGGGTTTTTGGATGTTCAATCCATCCTCATGCACTTCTGAAATTCCTCCCTGACAGACTGGTGTGCAAGGAGGTATCTCATCAGATAATAACAGGCGGTATTGGGATAGAACTAAAGACATCTTAGAAGAATTTTTGGCCAGTATTTCTTAGGTCATTCCAAGGTTGAAGCTGCATCTATAGAGGAGGTCAAGTTGGTGGATCTTGAACACAGGAAACACAACCCTTATCAAACAGTGCGAAATCACATGGCTCATTGTGGCATGAAAGCGTATGAACATGAGGAATCCCCTCGCGATGACATTTTCAAAGGGGCCAAAACCTGTGATGAGGTGTTAGACAGGGTACAAACATTACCATCTGACTTGTAAACCAGTTTTATAACCTTCCAGAGACACAGACAAAGTGGTTTGCCCAAGGTATTACAGAGAGAAGCAACAACCCCTACTCCATAACAATAAAACACTCCCCCAAGCTTTAGAAATAAAGCACAGGATAAAGCAGACATTGATGAAACTCCATAGGGGGGCGAAGGATCTTCACAAAACAAAGAAATCCCACAGACAAAGAATACGGGAGAAGAAACAGAAAGAAGGTCTGGGACACCTCCCGAGTCCAATCAATCTACTCCCCCTTCATCATCTACTGTTCATGTTGATACCCCTAATACAACAGGGGAAACAAAATCCACAGAGTTGGGTAATCCCATTGCTTCGTTGACCCCTTTACAGTCTACTTTTGGGCTCCCTCAGATAGGAGTCATATATGCTAGTGACCTCGCTCTTGTCTCTAGAGAAGAAATACCTCCATATGATTACTTTTTTAGTAAAAAGAGGAAGGTTGTATTAAAGCAGGAGATGTATATGAGAGAAGGTGGTATGGTAAGGAAAAACAGGGTGCTGGTAGATGGGCAGAACTTGGAAGAGGAAGATTTATCTATAGAGGTAGTGGGCTCCATGGGAGCTCTGGCAACAACAAATCTATTCATTGTTGACAATATGAGAACAAGGTTGAAACAAAGTAACCACGGGATAGTCCAGTTGCAAAACCAACTAAAAGATATCGAGAAAAATATCAGAGAAGAAATAAATAAAGGTCTGGATCAAGCTAGGGTTGTTGAAAAATAGGAAATTCAATCGCTTAAGTCAAGTCTAGACGAGATGTATAATAAAATGAAAAATAGTCAAGGATAGGTTATTCGGCAAGAAAAATTGGTAAGACAACTACAGGAGAGATTGAATTCCATTCAGAATTAGGTGATAGACTTGAAATTTTTTTAGGACCTGTCACTGGAAGTACATACGAAGATAGAAGCCAAGCAACAAAGATTAATCTCCAAAGTAGATATTATTAAGAATTATTTTCAAGAAGTAAGCAATTCTTTTGATAATATTATTTTTAAAGAAAAAGAAGCTAAAGCAGCAAGGGCCACTTTCCAAAAGGCAGTTGTATGTTCATAAAATGAAGAGGTATTGAAAACTCCAAATCTATCTGTCGCAGAGCAGATCAGAGACGATATCATGCTCAAAGTATGGGAAACCAACATAGCAGAAAACAAGAAAATAACCAAAGAAATCAAAGACGATTGCGAAGAAATATTTGATTTGTTGGACAAGGGATCATTAGGTATTGGAAGAGACAATTGCAGTGGGCAATTAGGAAAAATAAACATTGTAAGACACCAATTGAATTTCAAAGAGGGTTTGAACGAAATTCAGATGGAAATTTCACAATTAAAGGAAATTGGTGTTACCCTAATAGACAGGTGGTTGGTGAAGCCAAACTTAAAATTGCAATCAATTAAGTTTTTTGTTAAGGGGATTGAAGAATATTTTCCAATATTTCAAAGAAAAATTTATCTATTTGAAGCGAAGGATTTCCCAGAGCCTCCCAGAAATTTTGTACACTTTCTTGAAAAATGTATTGAATGTATTGGGTCAAAAGAAGGAGATACTTCAATAAAAAAATGAAGTATCATTTTGAAAGCTTATATTATCAAGATGATAGAAAAATAAAATATAATCATGCAAACGATTGAGGTTTTAATTTTTGTAACTATTTGCCCCTAGGAGTTAGGAAATCACCAACCATCAATGTATTGGTGATCTTGTATAAGTATAATTTCATGAGTCTGAAAGAAGGATTTTTCTGGGTGCATTTTAAAGAATAATTTGAAGATATTTTTGAATTAACACAAATACAGATCGAAGATTCCAGATCTGGTCAAGTTTGAGTTATGTGATTCTCTGTTGTTTCATATTTTTCATATATCCCTTTGAATAATTCTTAACTACAATTTAGTACAACCTCTATTGTGGTGATTAATTATTCTTGTAGTTTAATCATTTACAGTTTTTCCTCTCTATCGGCTATCAGCAAGTACAATACCTAAAAAAAATTTAGATTTCAATATCATATGATTCATTAAGAGTTTTTCCTAACTATTTTCTTCTTCTGTCACAAAGTGAGATTCCTGTTTAATTGATGCCTCACCTTGTTCAACAGCTTTATGTTTTCTTTTCATTTCATGCATATTCCCTTTTCAAAATTTAACTCAGATACCAGAAACGGCCTTTAGTTTCGTCATACTATTAATTCAAGGTTTTGGAGTTCTTCTTACATGTTTTGAAACAAAAATAACAAACCCTAAAAGAAAACACAAGAATTTATCTTTTCAGTCTTTATCCCTCATGACTATACCAGTTACAAGACAACCCAATATCGAGCCCAGACTATCAGATCAAACAAGCATTTCCTTAAATTTATTTAACACCATCTTATAGACAACAAATAATCGGGTTGAGTTAGAACTTTCATGGGCAGCAATTGAAAGGGATATTAGTATCTAGGAAAACTGGGAAGCTAGACAAAGACAGTTAAGAAACTAGCCATAGCCCTTTTTTGTATAACTAACTTTTCTATCCTTAACTTTCTCTATATTTTTGGATTCCTTGATGGTATACTTTAGAGCCTTAAAGTATAAACTCAGGAACAACATCTTTTTGGCGCCGTTGTCGGGGAACGAAGAAACAAAGTTTTTCCCTAGGAAGAACGACATTGACACTTTCTTTCTTTGATAGTGAACAAATATTGAAAACCTCCTAAGGCTACCCTTATCTTTCACTTGGTCACTCCAAAAAAAATAAACTGGCTTTTAATCGAAAGAACACCAGGAAAAACCCAGATGACAAACAAACTTCGCATGTTCCCAATCCAGAAAAAAATTTAAAATCAAGAAGATATCTTAAATAGACTGTATCATCGACAAATAGGTTTTATCAACTTAAAATTACAGTGTCAAACACTAGATTTCAATTTGAAGGATCGAATACCCCACCTCCTTGCGGGGAATTACCTGCCGATAGGATTGTAACCCTTGATCCTGGTTTTTTATCGCCTGATTTTAAAACTGATATTTTCCCAACCGTTTCTTTCACCAATAGAGATAAAAGATCCGCCTCACTTCCCACTTCGATTGACACCTTTTCACTTCATGAAGTTCATTTTCCCATCTCTCATAACTCCTACGATCATCCTATTTTTCTCGACATGACTCCTGTTGATTCTCCTTTATATTCACCCTGTGAGTCTGAAGAAACTAGTCCACTTTTCCCTAGTTACCCTTCCTCAAGTTTCTTGTCCCTTGATAACCAATTTCCTTAAACCCTTCCTTATAGTCTCCAAGCATCAACCTCTAAATCATCAATGGTTGCAGCCGGAGGTGGCGCTACTGGAGGTGGTGCTAGAGGAGGAGGAGAAGGAAGCCAAGTACCACCCACTCTAATCTTTGCAAAGGTGGCTTCCAGATATGCTCCTTTGGTCATCCCAGTTCCCCTCCATGAATTACCTGAAAACAACATGAAGATGTCTACTCGAGACTCTTGGTTCAAACTTTTGAAGGTCAAGTAAGAACCTGGTTCAGAGGTCTAGCAGCAGGATCTATACCATCATATGAGGAACTTGAAAATGATTTTATTAGACAGTGGGGGGGGAAGGAAAGACCATATCTATTATCTAACTGAATTTGGGGCTATCAGAAAGAAAAAATTTGAATCAGTCCTCGAGTTCACCCAAAGGTTTGACAAATTGTATAATAAGATTCCAGCCGAGGTCAAACCCTCCCAACCTACAGCAAAAGTAACCTTCACTTGAGATTTCGACCTTGATTTGACCCTGTTGTTTAGGGAGAGGAGATCAGTAGACCTCACCAAAATGAAAGATGATGCCTTAGGAATTGAATCAAACATGATGGCTGTTGGATTACTGAGAGGGGGGGTGAATCAGTAATAGAGCAATTTAATCCCTTTTAACCATATAATCCCAGTGTTATATCAATGAATCATTATCATCCAATAACTCCAGAGTAAATAAGCAACGAACAAATGAACAATCATACACATACACAATACACCAGTGTTTTACGTGGAAACCCAAATCGGGAGAAAACCAAGGAATGCTTTTTCTTATATGTCTTGAAGAATTACATTCATTGGAAGCACCAAATTCCTTTGTTTTCCAGCTGC
>SNQJ01S0167818.1:31611-51107 GCA_010110895.2 Picea sitchensis
AAATATATCATAACTCATACCGTTACCCATCAAACAAACTTGGGTCCATTACCCAAACCTCGGGTCTCCAACTTCTCATGGGCATAACTCTCTAACCGTGAGGAATTATGTGACGTTCCACATACCACCAGAAATAACATGACAAGAACTATCCATCTAGGATATTGTCTCTAACAAATTCAGTTTCCTTCATCTCATTATTCCACAATTAAGCATGGGTTCTCTTAGTCCACAAAGCATCTTCCTATGAGGGATTTCACCATAAGGGGACCACCTTGGAGTTCATCCATATTTACTTCTTATCAACCATGAAAAAACAATAATGAGTCATATTTACATCAAACAATATTGGGTCTATTACCCAAACCTTTGTGCTACGGGGATTTCTTCAAGGGCTGACATCAATGACAACCAACCTTAATCAACAATGGCATCAGGAAAGCTGAAAACCAAATTTGAGACTGGAAACAAAGAAACTAGAAGATACGAAGAACAAGGGGGACCCTCTGGATCAAGAAGTACTTTGGAAGACAAAATGGATGATATGGCGAGAATCATTAAAGAACTGTCAAATAAGATATCAAGAATGGAACTATATCAAACGAAGAATGAGCATATTCCCAGAAAGGATTTCAGAAGGAATCCTAACCCTCCAAATCAACCAAGACAAATTAAGAATGAGGATCAAAAAATCCAAACCTCCCTTGAAAAGCGAAAACTTTATAGGAGCAAAAAACGTGGAGGATTTTGAAGAGTTAGAAGAAAATATAAATAATCTTGGCTATGACTGCTTACAACCTTTTTTAACGAGGCAAGATTATGAAAAATCTACAACTACAAAACATAGATCTGAGAATAACAAGAACAACGGTATTACGGAATATTCAACCTATCAGGGAATCACAAACGATATAATCGCCGAACTCCACCAAAAGTACAATCTAAGGCATAGAAACAAGAGCCTCACAACTCCCCCTGTGAAAAATATTTTGCCGAGGAGTGAAACAGACGAGTCAGTTTCAAAAAATGTTGAAAAACAGACTATAAGAACTAAGATCGCTGACACACAGACTACCAAGACAAAGTCAGTGGAAACATCTGCCATAAACACACAGAAGGCAGAGGTTCATGTAATTGAAACGAAAACCTCACAACAAAGGAAAGCTGAAAATAAGGGGTTAGAAACCCAAACCATAGAGATCGACAAAACAATAGGAAGTTTTAATCTGGAAAATGAAATAAATAAAATCAAAATACCTATACCCCTTGTCAAACTGGAAAAACATCCAATTTACAGAAAACAAATCACTAAATTAATTAGTTTTTTAGAAAACAAAAGCCAAGCCGATGTTATAAATTTAGAAGATGAAAAGCCTAACATAATTTTTGGCCCACATTTCGAAGCTGCCAAAGACGTTGTTGCCCCTTTCTATATCACACTGACTGTGCACGATCACCTACTCCATAATTCCATGTTAGATTCTGGATCCTCTCACAATGTAATGCCTAAATCCATTATGGATAGACTTGGTCTTGAAATCACCAGACCTTATGGATATTTATATTCATTTGATTCAAGAAAAGTTAAGTGTATAGGCATGATAAAAGACTTACTTATTAACCTCACACAGATACCTGCAAAAAGTGTCCTAATGGATGTGGTTGTCGTCGATATACCCTCGAAGTATGGTATGCTCTTATCTAGGTATTAGGGCACTAAACTTGGAGGATCCCTCCAACTCGACATGACGTATGCCACAATCCCGGTCTTTGGAGGATAGTTCACACACTTTGACAGAGAAACCAAGTTAGCAATCACGGTAAGTGACCCACATAACCCAAATAACTACCCTATTTATATTGTTGATCAAGATTTAGGCAATTGTATTTTATCTATCTATGACGATATTGATGTATGTATAGAGGAAATTTGTACAGAAAATAAAAAAGAAAAAGAACAACTAAAACAGGATGTATATAGCACTGGTGTCTGGAAAAAAATTTTTGATGGTGCCTCATCTTATTTTTTGGTAGGAGATGGGGTTCTCTTTGTGGCACCTAGTGAAAAATTCATTATCTCTTTCTCTTATAGGTTATAGTGGAACATTGACCACACTAATAATGTATGCGAGTATGAATCATTAGTTTTAGGATTAGAAGATGCCAGGACAATGAAAATTAAAAAATTGGAAGTTTTTGGCGATGTAGAGTTAATTGTGAAATAGGTAAATCATCAATACCAGGCCAAACATCCTAGATTAAGGTCTTACCAAAATTTTGTTTGGGATCTGATCAATTTTTTTTTCTCATCTGTCAATATTCACTATATTCCAAGAGCAGAAAATCAACAGGTGGATGCATTAGCCAAAGCAGCTTCAATGTTCACACCTCCCACTGCTTTCAAACTAAAGTACCATATACTAATGAGACATAGGCCTTCCATACCAAATAACATACAACATTGGCAAGATTTTGAGGACAATGAACAACTCTAGAAGTTTTTAGAGATAGTAGATTACTTTGCTGAAACACATGTTGACCAAGAAAATCAGAATGACCCTATTTGTATCATGCAGAAAGGCGAAGACCCCCAAGAATTCCAAGATAAAATTGCTAACCATCGGATGCTTGGTTTAAAAAATAATCATATACCTAAGGGTATGATCCCCTTAGAAAGGATATTTAATCATGATAATATCCCTTTGAAGTCTACCTTACAGCCTCAACCAGAGGAGATCGAGGATTGCGATATAGGTACCAAAGAAAATCCTAGGTTGGTGAAATTATCCAAATATCTGTCTCCCGGAAACAAAAGTAAGTATGTTGAGTTGCTTAGACAATATAAAGACATTTTCGCTTGGTCTTATGACAAATTGAGAACTTATGACACTAGTATAAGCAACTTAAAATTCCTTTGAAACCGGGTGTCAAACCTTTTAAGTAAAAACTCAGGCAGATTAACCCTATCCTACTACCGGTAATACAAAAAGAAGTCAAAAAACTCCTGGATGCTAAAATCATTGTCCCACTGAGATACTCTGAGTGGGTAGCTAATTTAGTCCCAGTGAGAAAGAAAAATAGTGAGATCAGACTGTGTGTAGATTTTAGAAACCTGAATCGATCATCACTTAAGGAAAATTATCCATTACCTAACATGGATCATGTTTTAGAAAAAGTAGTTGGAGCTAACAGAATGTCTATGATTGATGGTTTTTCAGGTTACAATCAAATTGCAGTACATCAATATGACAAAGAAAAAATTGTGTTCACTACCCCTTGGGGTACATTTATGTATGACAAGATGCCTTTTGGTTTAATGAATGCAGGGGAAAATTTCCAATGAGCCATGTATATTTCTTTCATGGGTGAAAGGGATAATTTCGTCGTTATCTATCTTGATGACCTGACTGTTTTATCTAAATCTGATACAGAACATCTAACACACCTTAAACAAACTTTCGAGAAATGTCAAAAATTTGGTTTTTCACTTAATCCCAAGAAGTCCCATTTCGCAATGAAAGAATGTAAACTCTTGGGTCAATCATGTCTAGATATGGAATCAAAATCGATCCTAAAAGGGTTGAGGCGGTAGATACCATAAATATTCGTAGAAACTTAAAGAAATTCAATTTTTTTTAGGAAAAAAAAAACTTCTTGAAAAGATTCATCCCTAACTTTGCCGAAATTGTAAAATTGATTACAGATATGCTTAAGAAGAATAGTGAGGTGAAGTGGAAAAACGAATCCAAAGCGTCATTTCATCGTATCAATAAAGTAATAAGCGAAGCACTAGTCCTGGAAAGCCTGGATTACACAAAAGAGTTTTTGATTTTTTCTTTTGCCTCTGAACATACAATCGCAGCTATATTGTTACAGAAAAATGAGGAAGGTTTTGAGCAGCCTATTGCATTTTTTAGCAAAAGTCTCAGAGACACTGAGATGAAATATGACATATTGGAAAAACAATCTTATGCAATGGTAAAATCTCTCAAGGCTTTCAAAACCTACGTATTTCACTCAAATATCATTGCTTATGTGTCGTCAAGCTCCATTAAAGATATCCTGGTGCAGCCAGACAACGACGAAAGAAGAGGTAGGTGGCTAGCTAAAATTCAGGATTTCAACCTGGAAGTCAAACCAACTAAAATTATAAAAGGTTAGGGGTTGGCCAAATTTCTAGATGAATCAAATTTAAAAACACTTGGGATAAATCAACTGCAAGAGAATGAGGGATTTCTAGAAATAGATGGGCTTGACGTCATTGCACCCACAACTGAGATTCAATACAAGTTCTCTACTTCAGTCCGGTATCACGATATTGTTTCTTATCTACTGACCCTTCAATGTCACAGTGAGTTAACCCCATCTAAAAATAGGACACTGAAGTTACACACTGTAAAATATTGTATCATAGATGGTAAATTGTATTGGAAACACCCCCTGGGTTTCCTGCTGAGCTGCTTAGTCGAGGCTGAAACAGAAAGGGTTATAGATGAATTCCATGTGGGATTGTGCGGAGGACACCATGCTTGGCAGGAAACGGCTTATAAAATCTTAAGAGTCGGGTATTACTAGCCTAAATTATTCAGAGATGTAAACACTAAAGTCTGAACTTGTACTCCTTGACAGTTGTTTACAGGCAAACAGAAAGTCCCAGCTTTACCTTTAGTTCCAGTTAAAACCGAAGCTCCATTTCAACAATGGGCTCTTGATTTCATTGGAGAAGTTCATCCACACTCCAGTGCACAACACAGGTGGATTCTAACTGCTACAAACTATTTCACTAAATGGGTGGAAGCTATTCTCATGAGAAATGCAACTGACTCAGTAGTAATCAGTTTCCTAGCAGAAAATATTTTATCCAGGTTTGGCTGTCCCCAAAATATAGTTACTAATAATGTGCAATCATTTAAGTCAATGGTCATGATAAGATTTTTCCAAAAATACAACATCATACTAGGACACTCCATAGCTTACTATCCAGAGGGTAATGGTCTAGCTGAATCATCTAATAAAAGTATGATTATCTTGATTAAAAAGGTTTTGACTGAAAACAAGAAAGCATGGCATATCCATTTAAAATATTCTCTATGGGCTAACAGGATAAGTACCAAAAGATCAATTGGGATTTCCCCTTTTCATATGGTATATGGAACTGACGTCATTTTACAAATAAATCTTGCTCTGCACGTAATGAAACTTTGGCAAGATTCAAATGAAGAACCCAACGACATTACTAGGAGGATAAACTATCTGGTTGAATTTTAGCAAAATAGGGCCGAAATAAATGAAAGGTTACAAATATATCAGGATAACATGAAGTCCTTATTCGATCAAAAATCTAAATATAGATATTTCCCCCTTGGTGATCTGGTCCTGAAATGGGAAGCCAGGAAAGAAGGCACTGGTAAACATGGAAAGTTTGATCTGATCTGGTCCGGCCGATATAAGATTTCGGCTTCTGAGGGAAAAAATGATCTTTCATTAGAAAATCTCGATGGAGACATCCTCAACACCCCTGTAAATGGGTGGCACCTTAAACACTTCATGCAGTAATGTGTTTTTGAACTCTCATTGTACATACCAGTTTTTTTCATACTTACTTTGTAGTTCCATTTCTTTTGGTAAGTTTTTGATTTTAAGATTCCAAAAGAAAATAAATTAATTTTGATTCATGAGATTTCCTGACAATCAGTATGCTATTTATTTTTCAGGAAAGTTGTTGACGAACCAAGAGACTAGAGATTCTAAAAACATGATAGGCACATATATATATATATATATATATATATATATTAAATATCTTCCAATGAAAAAGGTAATAAATTAATAGCCTTTTTGGCTGGCAACATAGGAGTTACCAAGGTATGAGATTCTTCTTTGAAAATTCAAGCTAAATTATCCCGAGAGATACAAATGAATAAATCACTAGTTCAATTGAGTCTAACATTATCATTGAGATTTTCAAACAAGGAAGTAAAAAGAGGGACGAACTCAAGGAAAAGTTATAAAATCTAACTAAGAAAATCTTTAAGAACGATCATGTGTGCAATAGTTTTTATGAATCCCTTTACCTTCCCCTTAGTCATGGTAAAGCCTAATTCTCGCTTGACCCTAGATGCTTTATCATAAGTTCCTTAAGAAAAGAAAGTTCTCACTTTGGTTCTGAAAATTCTCAAACAAACCTTCAAAAATGAGAATAGGATGAGTTTATAGTTATTTATCTTTAGCTGAACCAGAGGTATGTCTAGGTTAATCCTAAACTTATTATCCTTCCTAACATGAATAAACTAATTGGTTTTTCTCAATGGAATTCCTTAAAAAGATATCAATAAGTTTCCCTTAAGAATTTCGCTGAAGCCAATGATGTTTGAAGGAAAGAGAGAAGATTAGCTTAGAGCTATTTAAGTGAGTTGACAGGCCTTTGTTGTTAAAAAATTCAAGCAGATATCTTCCCGAGTATATTACATACTAATTGATTGCCCCCACTTCATATTAAAAGGTATATACAGAAAGATGGTGAACGGAAATTCATTATATTTATTTCCCCCATCTAGTCCAAAGAGATGAAGAAAGGAAATTCATTATGTTGATTGCCCTCATCTCAGCATTTAAATGCTAGAAAACAATGAAGTGGTGAAAGGAAATTCAATATGGGAAGTCTGATAACTTCACCGTGGTACTGAACAGACTCACTGGAAATGAAGAAATATCCTTATATCTGATAAGGATGTTATACATGAATTACAAGATGCTCTGGTAACTTTTCTTCTTTCAGCTGGATTTACATTATAGGTTTCTAGGATCCCCTAATTTGACTCATTGAAATTACTTTACCTTGATGCAAACAGAATCAGGTGAAACCTAGTAGAATGGTTAATTTGGTTTGATTATCTTACACAGATCTGAGGTCAGTTTCAGAAAAGGAAATCTATTAAGAACCTAGCTCGAGATCATCGGATGTTTTATTTTTGAAGAGTTTTCAAAGTCAAATGTAGAGATCCTAAAATCCTGTTTTAGTTTTTCTCATGGTCTGTGTCACAGAGTTGAATGATTGACACCATTTACCCAATGAAGGCACTTGGTCTATAGGTTCCTCTCATCCCACAAGGAAACAAGATCCCTAGATGGAGCCTAATGTTGACACGAAGTTTAATTTTTTGCCCCTTAAACCTGAAACTTCGTTATTTCCTAGTCATGGAGCCACCCTTCGTTCTAAAAAGGAGTAAAAAAATCTTTCGATTTTTTTGGGTTTCGGGATTTGGCTTTTCACGAGGTATGATTTTTAGTTAACTACTCCAGAGTCCCAATGCCGAAATCCCGAAAAGGATTTATATTTAAAGAAATGAAAAAGAAAAAATGAATGTTATAAGTCCCGACGCACGTTTCACAAAGTACCCTTTAGTCGTGATTAATTAAACTCTTAAACACAATTAACGATTCATTAATATTTCATGATTTTTTTCTTGTATCAAAGTGCTTTCAAAATGTTGACCCTCAAAAGCCCGATCCCTGTTTTTATGAAAACAAGAAATTAATTACTAATCTTGATTAATTAAAGAATTAATACAAGTGATTAGTGCCTAAATTAATCCCATCACGATTTCGTGATTCAGAGTTTGATTATGACATACCTCTTGGGTATAGGATCCCTGAAATTCTAAAATGCAAAATCGCAAATTTTTAACAAAGTCTAAAACTAAATTAAGTTAGTTTAAAACGGGATTAATAATGACTAAACTACTTTTCGCGTTTTGCATTTTGGGATTTGTTGAAAGCAGTCCTTTCGAAACTCCAGTTTGAAATCGTCGATATGCGACAGTATTAATAATGGACAAATGGATATATTTTTTACATGAATGTGTATCTCTAAGCGTATATTCCTCATTAAAACATTAATTCCTAATCACTTGTGTTAGTATGCTCATTGTAAGACAATATAAAGGTTAATAAACGTTTTGTAGTTCGAATTTCATTCTTGTTTTTTACAATCAGGAGTGAGTTGCATTTATCCAAGCTTATATATTTTTCCTCTGCAAACAAGTTTTCATTCTAGCGTGAACATTATGGAACCTAGAAAGGCACCTAAGAAAAGTGAAGAAGCAGCTGAAAGATCAAGCCCGAAAGGAGACGTCATATATGATACTACACTGCATGCCATTGATTCCATCAAATCCTGGAGGAAATTTTTTGAAACCTTGGACTACGAAATCAAGAATTTTCTCAATGATTATGAAAACAAACTCTGGGACATAGTAGAGTCTGAACTTCACAAAGTAGCTATGCGCCCATGACTCATGACATACAACGATATGATTAGTTGGGATTTAGAGAGGATAGACGTGCAGACAAGAAGCATTTTGGACAGTCGAGGGGTCGTCGTCGGCTCTTTCATACCAGAGCATATACAATTAATGTACAAATTTTCTCCCAATTCTAAGTACATTTATAAAGATTTTGTAAGTGAATTTCAAAGGGAAGAATGCACAGAGGCAGTTCAAACATACCCTGACATAATCAAAGACTAGTGGAGACACCTAGCAAAATTTAGGGCCGATACCCATAGTGTTTATGCCATAGCCTCATTGAATGAGTACATGGTCTATGTGGCTATGATGTTATGTAGACTTTTTGGGAAGAAAAGTCCTACCCATTTCCCTGCAGAATGGGTGCCCCTTTTACATGAAGCAGTTGAAGGCTATAGCTTCAATTGGAACAAGATCCTATCATATAACCTAGCTAAGGAGGTTATGGAGTATCAAACCATGAGATCCAGTGGCCGACCAGTATCGTTTTACATGTCGGCATACATTATGGACGCTATATGTTTTACGACTCCTTTCCCTTTGATGAATTGGAGTTGGAACCCAACCTGCACTGAACCTATTCATGAATATCATTATAAGTTGTGGGAAGAAAATGCTAAGGATTATTTTTATGAAATTTGTCATTTCATGGTGATACCAGTGCATTAGATGTTGTATTGTTGTGCACCCCCCCGTATTTTAGATCCGGTCATAGTAAACCTCAAGGCGGTTACCGATTGGTTTATTGAGGAGAATTTCTCCTATATCAGGGTTTTCAGATGTTCAATCCCTCCTCATGCACTTCCAAAATTCCTCCCTGACATACTAGTGTGCAGGGAGGTAGCTCATCAAATAATTGCAGGCAGTATTGGGATAGAACTAAAGACAACTCAGAAGAAGTTTTGGCCAGTCTTTCATGTACATATTGGGAGGTTTTCTCTACTCAACTTGGGTCATTCCAAGGTTGAAGCTGCAACTCTAGAGGAGGTCAAGTTGGTGGATCTCGAACACAGGAAACACAACCCTTATCAAAGAGTGTGAAATCACATGGCTCACTGTGGCATGAAAGCGTATGAACATGAGGAATCCCCTCGCGATGACATTTTCAAAGGGGCAAAAACCTATGAGGAGGTGTTAGACATGGTACAGACATTACCATTCGACTTGCAAACCAGTTTTCTAACCTTCTAGAGACATCGACGAAGTGGTTTTCCCAAGGTATTGCAGGGAGAAGTAACAACCCCTACTCCAGAACAAGAAAACACTTCCCCAAGCTTTAGACAGAAAGTGTAGGATAAAGAAGACACCGAGGAAACTCCATAGGGGGGCAAAGGATATTCACAAAACAAATAAATCCCATAGAGAGAGAATCTAGGAGAAGAAACAGAAAGAAGGTTTGGGACACCTCCCGAGTCCAGTCAATCTACTCCCCCTTCATCATCTATTGTTCATGTTGATACCCCCAAGATAACAGGGGGAAAAAAATCCACAGAGTTGGGTAATCCCATTACTTCCTTGACCCCTTTATAGTCTACTTTTGGGCTCCCTCAGATAGGAGTCATATATGCTAGTGACCTCGCTCCTGTCTCTAGAGAAGAAATACCTCCTGTTGATTACTTTTTCAATAAAAAGAGGAAGGTTGTATTAAAGCAGGAGATGTATATGAGAGAAGGTGGTATGGTAAGGAAACACAAGGTGTTGGTAGATGGGAAAACTTGGAAGAAGAATATTTCTCTACAGAGGTAGTGGGCTCCATGGGAGCTCTGGAAACAACAAATATATTCATTGTTGACAATATGAGAACAAGGTTGAAACAAAGTAACCACAGGATGGCCCAGTTGCAAACCCAACTAAAAGATACCGAGAAAAATATTAGAGAAGAAATAAATAAAGGTCTAGATCAAGCTAGGCTTGTTGACAAACAAGAAATTCAATCACTTAAGTCAAGTCTAGACGATATGTATAAGAAAATGAAAAAAAATCAAGGATAGGTTATTCAACAAGAATAATTGGTAAGACAACTACATGAGAGAATGAATTCCATTCAGAATCAGGTGATAGACTTAAAAAAAATCGGGACCTGTCATTGGAAGTACATACGAAGATAGAATCCGAGCAACAAAGATTAATCTCCAAAGTAGAGATTATTCAAAATTATTTTCAAGAAGTAAGCAATTCTTTCGATAATATTATTTTTAAAGAAAAAGAAGCTAAAGCAACAAGGGTCACTTTCCAAAAGGCAGTTGTATGTTCAAAAAATGAAGAGGTATCGAAAACTCCAAAGCTATCTGTCACAGAGAAGATCAGAGGCGATATCATGCTCAAAGTATGGGAAACCAACATAGTAGAAAACAATAAAATAACCAAAAAAATCAAAGACGATTGCGAAGAAATATTTGATTTGTTGGACAAGGGATCATTAGGTATTGGAAGAGACAATTGCACTAGGCAATTAGCACAGATAAACATTGTAAGACACCGGTTGAATTTCAAAGAGGGTTTGAACAAAATTCAGATGGAAATTTCACAATTAAAGGAAATTGATGTTACCCTAATAGATAGGTGGCTAGTGAAGCCAAACTTAAAATTGCAATCAATTAAGTTTGTTGGTAAGGGGATTGAAGACCAACTTCCAAAAATTTAGAGAAAATTTTATCTATTTGAAGCGAAGGATTTCCCAGAGCCTCCCATAAATTTTGTACACTTTATTTGATCCATATGGATATCGGTGGCCACCCACCTTTTCCAACTGGCTCAAAATGATTTTCTAACAATTTTGGTAATTTACTATTTTTAGCAGTTTTAATTTCGGGGCCATTTTGAGGGCCTAAATGAAGGTTTTTTGGGATAGAGCTCCTCCATTATGTCTGAAAAAATGATGTATGAATCAATTATTGAAACCTAAAAATTAATCTCCTCAACGATACCTTTCCAACGGGCTATCACACGCCTAAAACGGAGATCGTATGCAAAAGTTACAACCCCGGGAAGTCGATGTACTAACTTACCCAAATGGGGCCCACATGACTTTTGGCACTTCATCTCCTAGGGTGAGGTTTTTGGATGTCTAGGGTTTTTGGAATTCTTGTTTATTGTAAAAATTCCTTCAAAGCCTCATTGTAATCTTCTTCTTGCGAATGTGTGCAACCGTCACATTTCTTCTCAGAGATAAGCCGCCACCATTCCAGCAAGCTTGTTTCCATTGCATTTTACAGTTTTAGCTTATTTCGTTATTGAATAGAAAACCAATTTTACTGTATCTTTGTTATTTTGTGTTAAGAACTTTTTAATAATCTATATTCATTTCGTTCTTCTCATAAAATCTAGATCATTCTTGAAAAATGTATTGAATGTATTGGGTCAAAAGAAGGAGATACTTCAATAAAACAATGAAGTATCATTTTGAAAGCTTATATTATCGAGATGATAGAAAAATAAAAGATAATCATGCAAACGGTTGAGGTTTGCATTTTTGTAACTCCTTGCCCCTAGGAGTTAGGAAATCACCAACCATCAATGTAATGGTCATCTTGTATAAGTATAATTTCATGAGACTGAAAGAAGGCTTTTTTTGGGCGCATTGTAAAGAAGAATTTGAAGATATTTTTGAATTAATACAAATACAGATTGAAAATTCCAGATCTGATCAAGTTTTAGTTATGTGCTTCTCTGTTGTTTCATATTTTTCATATATCCCTTTGATGAATTCTTAACTGCAATTTAGTACAACCTCTACTATGGTGATTAATTATTCTTGCAGTTTAACTGTTTACAATTTTTCCTCTGTATCGGCTATCAGCAGGTACAAGACCTGTAAATGTTTTAGATTTCAATATCATATGCTTCATTAAGAGTTTTTCCTAACTATTTCTTCTTCTGTCACAAAGTGAGATTCCTCTTTAATTGATGCCTCACCTTGTTCAACATCTTTATGTTTTCTTTTCATTTCATGCATATTCCCTTTTCAAAATTTAACTCAGATACTAGAAACGACCTTTAGTTTCGTCATACTATTAATTCAAGGTTTTGGAGTTCTTCTTACATGTTTTGAAACAAAAATAGAAAACCCTAAAAGAAAACACAAGAATTTATCTTTTCAGTCTCTATCCCTCATGACTATACCAGTTACAAGACAACCCAATATCGAGCTCAGACTATTAGATCAAACGAGCATTGCCTTAAAATTTATTTAACACCATATTACAAACATCAAATAATCGGGTTGAGTTAGAATGTTCATGGGAAGCAATTGAAAGGGATATTAGTATCCAGGAAACCTGGGAAGCTAGACAGAGACAGTTAAGAAACCAGACATAGCCCTTTTTTGTATAACTGACTTTTCTATCCTTAACTTTATCTATCTTTTCGGATGCATTGATGGTATACTTTAGAGCCTTAAAGTATAAACTCACGAACAACATCTTTTTGGCATCGTTGTCAGAGAATGAAGAATAGCCCTTTTTTGTATAACTGACTTTTCTATCCTTAACTTTATCTATCTTTTTGGATGCATTGATGGTATACTTTAGAGCCTTAAAGTATAAACTCACGAACAACATCTTTTTAGCATCGTTGTCAGAGAATGAAGAAACAAAGTTTTTTCCCTGGGAAGAACGACATTGACACTTTATTTCTTTGATAGTGAACAAATATTGAAAACCTCCTAAGGCTACCCTTATCTTTCACTTGGTGACTCCACGAAAAATAAACTAGCTTTTAACTAAAAGAACACTAGGAAAAACCCAGACGACAAACAGACTTTGCCTGTTCCCGATCCAAAAAAAAATTTAAAATCAAGAAGATATCTTAAACAGACTGTATCATCAACAAATAAGTTTTATCAACCTAAAATTACGCGTCGAACACTAGAGGTCAATTTGAAGTATCGAATACCCCACCTCCTTGCAGGGAATTACCTACCGATAGGATTGTAACCCTTGAGCCTGGTTTGGTCTCGCCTGATTTTAAAACTGAGAATTTCCCAACCGTTTCTTTCACCAATAGAGGTAAAATATCTGCATCACTTCCCACTTCGATTGACAAATCTTCACTTCACGAAGTTCATTTTCCCATCTCTTAGAACTCCTACGATCATCCTATTTTTCTTGATACAACTCCTATTGATTCTCCTTTATATTCACCCTGTGAGTCTGAAGAAACTAGTCCACTTTTCCCTAATTCCTCTTTCTCAAGTTTCCTATCCCTTGATAACCAATTTCTTGAAACCCTTTCGTATAGTCTCCAAGCATCAACCTCTAAATCATCAATGGTTGCGGTCAGAGGAGGCGCTGCTGGAGGTGGTGCTAGAGCAGGAGGAGTAGGTGGCCAAGTACCACCCTCTTGAATCTTTGCAAAGGTGGCTGCCATATATGCTCCTTTTTTCCTCCCAGTTTCCCTCCATGACTTACTTGAAAACAACCTGAATATGTCTACTCGAGACTCTTGGTTCATAATTTTGAAGGTCAGGTAAGAACCTGGTTCCGAGGTCTAGCAACAGGATCTATACCGTCATATGAGGAACTTGAAAATGCTTTTATTAGACAATGGGGGGGAAGGAAAGACCATCTCTATTATCTAACTGAATTTGGGGCTCTAAGAAAGAAAAAATCTGAATCAGTCCTTGAGTTCACCCAAAGGTTCAATAAATTATATACTAAGATTCCAGACGAGGTCAAACCCTCCCAAACTGTAGAAAAATTAACCTTCCTTATATATTTCGACCCTGATTTCGCCCTGTTATTGAGGGAGAGGAGATTTGTAGACCTCACCAAAATGCAAGATGATTCCTTAGAAATTGAATCAAACATGATGGCATCAGGAAAGATGAAAACCACATTTGAGACTAGAAACAAAGAAACTAGAAGATACAGAGAACAAGGGGGACCCTCTGGATCAAGAAGATATTCAGAAGACAAAATGGATGATATGGAAAGAATAATCAAAGAACTGTCAAATAAGATATCAAGAATGGAACTAGATCAAGCTAAGAATGAGCATTTTCCCAGAAAGGATTTCAGAAGGAATCTTAACGCTCCAAATCAACCAAGACAAATTAAGAATGAGGATCAAAAAATCCAAACCCCCCTTTAAAAGAGAAAACTTTATAGGAGCAAAATACATGGAGGATTTTGAAGAGTTAGAAGAAAATATAAATAATCTTGGCAATGACTACCTACAACCTTTTTTAACGAGGCAAGATTATAAAAAATCTACAACTACAAAACATAGATCTGAGAATAACAAGAACAACTGTATTATGGAATATTCAACCTATCAGGGAATCACAGACGATATAATGGTCGAAATCCACCAAAAGTACAATCTAAGGCCTAGAAACAAGAGCCTCACAACTCCCCCTGTGAAACATATTTTGCCGAGGGGTGAAACAAACGAGTTAGTTTCAAAAAACAGTGAAAAATAGACTACAAGAACTAAGACCACTGACATACAGCCTACCAAGAAAAAGCTAGTGGAAACATCAACCATAAACACACAAAAAGTGGAGGTTCCTGTAATTGAAACGAAAACCTCACAACAAAGGAAAGATGAAAATAAGGGGTTAGAAACCCAAACCATAGAGATTGACAAAACAATAGGAATTTTTAATCTGGAAAATGAAATAAATAAAATAAAAATCCCTATACCCCTTGTCGAACTAGAAAAAAATCCAATTTACAGAAAACAAATCACTAAATAAATCAGTTTTTCAGAAAAAGAAAGCCAAGACGATGTTATAAATTTAGAAGATGACAAGCCTAACATAATTTTCGGCCTACATTTCGAAGCTGCCAAAGACACTGTTGCCCCTTTCTATATCATACTGATTGTGCACGATCACCTGCTCCATAATTGCATGTTAGATTCTGGAGCCTCTCACAATGTAATGCCTAAAGCCATTATGGATAGACTTGGTCTTGAAATCACCAAACCTTATGGATATTTATATTCATTTGATTCAAGAAAAGTTAAGTGTATAGGCATGATAAAAGACTTACTTGTTAACCTCGCACAAATACCTGCAAAACGCGTCCTAATGGATGTGGTTGTCATTGATATACCCCCAAAGTATGGTATGCTCTTATCCAAGTCTTGGGGCGCTAAACTTGGAGGATCCCTCCAACTCAACATGACGTATACCACAATCTTGGTCTTTGGAGGACAATTCACGCACTTATATAGAGAAACTAGGTTAGCATTCATGGTAAGTGACCCACATAACCCAAATAACTACCATGTTTATATTGTTGATCAAGATTTAGGCAATTGTATTTTATCTATCGATGATGATATTGATGTATGTATAGAGGAAAGTTGTACAGAAAATAAAAAAAGAAAAAGAACAAATAAAACAACATGTATATAGCACTGGTGTCTAGAAAATGTTTTTTGATGGTGCCTCATCTTATTTTGGGGCAGGAGGTGGGGTGCTCTTTATGGAACCTGGTGACAAATTCGTTATCCCTTTCTCTTATAGGTTACAGTGGAACATTGACCACACTAATAATGTATGCGAGTATGAAGAATTAGTGTTAGGATTTGAAGATGCCAGGAGAATGAGAATTAAAAACTTGGAAGTTTTTGGCGATGCAGAGTTAATTGTGAAACAGGTAAATTGTCAATACCGGGCCAAACATCCTAGGTTAAGGTCTTACTGAAATTGTGTTTGGGATCTGATCGAAATTGTTTTCTCCTCTGTCAATATTCACTATATTCCAAGAGAAGAAAATTAACAGGCGGATGCATTAGCCAAAGCAGCTTCAACGTTCACACCTCCCACTGCTTTCAAACTAAAGTACCATATACTAATGAGACATAGGCCTTCCATACATAATAACATACAACATTGGCAAGTTTTTGAGGATGATGAACAACTCTGGAAGTTTTTAGAGATAGTAGATGAATTTTTCGAAACGCATGTCGACCAAGAAAATCAGAATGACCCTATTTGGATCATGCAAGAAGGCGAAGACCCCCAAGAGTTCCAAGATAAAATCGCTAACCATCGGATGCTTGTTTTAAAAAATAATTAGATACCTAAAGGTATGATACCCTTAGAAATGTTATTTAATCATGATGAGATCCCTTTGAATTCTACCTTATAGACTCAGCCAGAGGATGTCGAGGATTGCGATATAGGTACCAAAGAAAATCCTAGGTTGGTGAAATTATCCAAATATCTGTCTCCCGAAGTCAAAAGTAAGTAAGCTGAGTTTCTTAGAAAATATAAATATGTTTTTTCTTGGTCTTATGATGAATTGAGAACTTATGAAACTACTATAATGGAACATAAAATTCCTCTAAAACCAGGTGTCAAACCTTTTAAGAAAAAACTCAGGCAAATTAACCCTATCCTACTACCAGTAATAGAAAAAGAAGTCAAAAAAATCTTGGATGCTAAAATCATTGTCCCATTGAGATACTCTGAGTGGGTAGCCAATTTAGCCCTAGTGAGAGAGAAAAACAGTGAGATCAGACTGTGTGTAGATTTTAGAAACCTGAATCGATCATCACTTAAGGACAATTATCCATTACCTAAGATGGATCATGTTTTAGAAAAAGTAGTTGGAGCTAACAAAATGTCTATGATTGATGGTTTTTCAGGTTACAATCAAATTGTAGTACATCAATATGAAAAAGAAAAAATTGTGTTCACTACACCTTGGGGTACCTTTATGTATGACAAGATGCCTTTTGGTTTAATGAATGCAGGGGAAAATTTCCAACGAGCCATGGATATCGCTTTCGTGGGAGAAAGAGATAAGTTCATCGTTATCTATCTTGATGACCTGACTATTTTCTCTAAATATGATGTAGAACATCTAACACACCTCAAACAAACTTTCGAGAAATGTCGCAAATTTGGTTTATCACTTAATCCCAAGAAGTCCCATTTCACAATGCAAGAATGTAAACTCTTGGGTCATATCGTGTCTAGAGATGGAATCAAAATCGATCCTAAAAGGGTCGAGGTGATAGATACCATAAATATTCCTATAAACATAAAAGAAATTTAGTATTTTTTAGGAAAAATAAACTTCTTGAGAGGATTCATCCCTAACTTTGCCAAAATTGTAAAATTGATTACAAATATTCTTAAAAAGAACAGTGAGGTGAAGTGGACAAACAAATCCAAAGCGTCATTTCAACATATCAAGAAAGTAATAAGAGAAGCACCAGTCCTGGCAAGCCTGGATTACACAAAAGAGTTTTTTGTTTTTTCTTTTGCCTATGAACATACAATTGCAGTTGTATTGTTACAGGAAAATGTGGAAGGTTTTGAGTGGCCTATTACATTTTTTAGCAGAAGTCTCATATATGTTGAGTTGAAATATGACATATTGGAAAAACAAGCTTATGAAATGGTAAAGGCCCTCAAGGATTTCAGAACCTACGTATTGCACTCAAAGATCATTGCTTGTGTGCCATCAAGCTTCGTTAAAGATATCCCGATGTCGCCAGACAATGACAGAAGAAGAGGCAGGTGGCTATCTGAAATTCAGAAGTTCTACCTGGAAGTCAAACCAACTAAAATTATCAAAGGTCATGGGTTAGCCAAATTGCTAGCCGAATAAAATTTAAAAGCACTTGGGATAAATCAACTACAAGAGAATGAGGGATTTCTAGAAATAGATGAGCTTGACGTCACTGCACACACAACTAAGATTCAAGACAAGTTCTCTACTTCAGTCTGGTATCATGATATTGTTTCTTATCTACTGACCCTTCAATGTCCCAATGATTTAACCCCATCTAAAACTAGGACACTTAAGTTACACGCTGTAAAATATTGTATCATAGATGGTAAATTGTATTGGAAAGACCCCCTGGGTTTCCTGTTGAGCTGCTTAGTCGAGGCCGAAAAAAAAGGGTTATAGATGAATTCCACGTGGGAGTGTGTGGAGGGTACCGTGCTTGGTGGGCAACGACTTATAAAATCTTAAGAGCCGGGTATTACTGGCCTAAATTATTCACAGATGTAAACACTAAAGTCCAAACTTTCACTCCTTGTCAGTTGTTTACAGGAAAATAGAAATTCCCATCTTTACCTTTAGTTCCGTTTTAAAATGAAGCTCCATTTCAACAATGGGGTCTTGATTTCATTGGATAAATTCATCCACACTCCAATGCACAACACAAGTGTATTCTAACTGTTATAGACTATTTAACTAAATGGGTGGAATCTATTCCCATGAGAAATGCAACTGACTCAGTAGTAATCAGTTTCCTAGAAGAAAATATTTTATCCAGGTTTGGTTGTCCCTGAAAGATAGTCACTGATAATGCACAAGCATTTAAGTCAATGACCATGATAAGATTTTGCCAAAAATACAACATCTTACTAGGACACTCCCCAACTTACTATCCACAGGGTAATGGTATAGTTGAATCATCTAATAAAAGTCTGATTACCATGATTAAAAAGGTTTTGACTGAAAACAAGAAAGCATGGCATATCCATTTAAAATATTCTCTATGGGCTAATAGGATAAGTACCAAAAGATCAATTGGGATTTCCCCTTTTCAGATGGTATATGGAACTGACGTCATTTTACCAATAAATCTTGCTCTGCCCGTAATGAAACTTTGGCAAGATTCAAATGAAGAACCCAACAACGTTAACAGGAGGATAAACCAGTTGGTTGAAGTTCAACAAAATAGGGCCGAAGTTGTTGATTAAGGTTGGTTGTCATTGATGTCAGCCCTTGAAGAAAGCCCCGTAGCACAAAGGTTTGGGTAATGGACCCAATATTGTTTGATGTAAATATGACTCATTATTGTTTTTTCATGGTTGATAAGAAGTAAATATGGATGAACTCCAAAGTGGTCCCCTTATGGTAAAATCCCTCACGGGAAGACGCTTTGTGGACTAAGAGAACCTATGCTTAATTGTGGAATAATGAGATGAAGAAAAGTGAATTTGTCAGGGAAAATATCCTAGATGGATAGTGTTTGTCATGTCATTTTTGGTGGTATGTGGAACGTCACATAATTCCTCACGGTTAGAGAGTTATGCCCATGAGAAGTTGGAGACCCCAAGTTTGGGTAATGGACCCAAGTTTGTTTGATGGGTAATGGTATGAGTTATGATATATTTTCAGATAATACTATTATATATGGATAGTACATGTCATTCCATTTATGGTGGTATGTAGAACGTCACATAACTCCTCACGGTTTGAGAGTTATGGC
>SNQJ01S0167819.1:2902-14875 GCA_010110895.2 Picea sitchensis
TGGCTTAACCTATCATCATCACTACCAAAAATAATATCATCAACATAAACTTCAATTAATAAAATACTATCTTGACTTACCTTGATGTAGAGTTTATTATCTTCACTTCCTTTTCTGAACCCTGCATGTTATAGATATTTATCTAGTCTAGAGTACCATGCTATAGGAGCCTGTTTTAGACCATACAAGGCCTTCTTTAATTTACACACATAATATGTGTTCTCTGACAACCGAAATCCTTATGGTTGTTCAATGTAGACTTCTTCTTCAAGTTCCCCATTCAGAAAAGTTGATTTTACGTCTATCTGATACACTTTAATATTTTTGGAGCATGCATAAGCTAAAAGCAATCGGATTACTTCCATTCTGGCAACTGTGGAAAATGTCTCTTCAAAGCCGATTCCTTCAACCTGTGCATATCCTTTACATACCAATCTGGCTTTGTTCCTTGTAACCTATCCATCTTCATTCAATTTATTCTTGTATACCCACTTTGTGTCGATCACATTCTTATCATTTGGTCTTGGAACCAATTCCCACGTGTCATTTTTCTCTATTTGATCCAACTCTTCATCTATGGCCTTGTTCCAAAATTCATCCTTATTGGCCTCCTCAAAATAGGTTGGTTCAATTATAGATGTGAGTGCTAGGTGTGTTTGTTCTGGTGAACAGATTCTTCTTCTAGTCTCAACTCTTGTGTCTTTGTTTCCGATAATCTGATCTAAAGGATGATTCTTCTGCACTCGTCTACTAGATGTTTTTGGAGTTACTTGTTGAACTTGCTCTTCTGTTTCTATCGGATCCTCTTCGTCTTCCCCTTCTTTTTCATCTTTTGTTTCTTATTCGTAAAGTTGTTCCATTGATTCATTTTCTTCTTCCTTTAATTGTTGTCTACCTGTTTCATCAATTGTTACGTTGATGCTTTCCACTACTTTGTTCAATCTCAGGTTGTAACACTTGTATGCTTTTCTTGTAATTGAGTAACCAAAAAGTACTCAATTGTCCACATGAGATTCAAACTTTCTCATTCTGCCATCTTCTCTTTTGATGTAGCATTTCCTTCCAAAAACTCTGAAGTGATTTATATTTGTTGGTCTTCATTTCCATAGCTTGTAAGAAGTTTTGTCAGTGTTGTTTCTGAGCATTACTTTGTTTTGAATGTGAACTATTGTATGCTCTGCCCGTGTCCAAAAAAATATCTGTCAATTTTGAATCCATTAGCATTGTTCGAGCCATTTCTTGTACTGTCATGTTCTTTATTTCAACAACTCCATTATATTGAGGTGTCCTAGCAATGGAGAATTGTCTTTTTATTCCATGATTGTTGCAGTAGTCCATAAATTCCTTTGAAGTGAACTCTCATCCATTACCAGATCTCAAGCATTTGATTTTTCAATCCATTTCATTTTCAACCATTTCCTTGTAGATCTTGAAGTTTTCAAAAGCTTCTGACTTATTCTTGAGAAAGAAAACTGTGGTCATTCTTGTATAATCATCAACTAATAACATAAAATATTTCTCACCTTTTAAACCCTTTGTTGTAGTTGGTCCAACTAGATCAATATGCACAATTTCCAGTGGTCTTATCGTTGAATATTCCTTTGATTTGAACCTGGTCCTTGTTTGCTTTCCTTGTTGACAATGCTTCATAAAGTGTTGATTGGTTTCGTCATCTGGGGCATTTCTCTAACTGCTTTTTTTTGTTGACTTTGACTAGGTTATCAAAATGTATGTGACCCATTCTTCTGTGCCATAGCCAACTTTCATCATCCTTTCCTAAACAACACTTTTCATTTCTAATTTCACTTAAAACATATATGTTGCTTGAAGTTCTTGCAGTTGTAGCAATCAATTTTTCTGAACCTTCTTTTCTTATCTCGCACTTTTGTGAATCGAAAGTAACTTTATGACCTTGGTCACACATTTGACTCACACTTAGAAGATCATGTTTCATATCTTCTACTAGTAGAACATTTTCTGCCTTTGTATTCTTGTTCCCAATTCTGACTGTGTCTTTTCCAATGATTTTAGTTGAATCATCATTTCCGAAGGAGACTGATTCATCTCTTTCATTTCGTAATGTAAGAAACCTGTCTCTATCACCTGTCGTGTGTTTTGAACACCCACTGTCAACGTACCAACCATGTTTCTTCTGCTTATCTTGTAGAGTGAGTGTGCATTCTTCATTGCTATATTGATCCTGCTTTCTTATCCATGTCATTTTTTGAGGTTCCTGTCTGTGACTGTTGTTATTTTGTTGCCATTCTCTAGGAGGGACTGCCATTCTGCAATCTTTGGCAATGTCTCCAAAATTGTTACATTTGTAACATTCCACTTCAGTGCTCAAAGATTCAAACTTGTTGTAACTTATTCTCTGTGTTTCACTGGGCCTTCTTGGATAACCCATTTGCGTATGAATTTCAAAGTTGTTTGTGTTCATGTTGTTAGCTCTGCAATTCACAACTTTATGTCCAAAATTATTACATGCATAACATAAATCAAAAAATATAGTTTGATACCTGGGAGTTGAAGAACTTCTGAAAGGAGGTACTCTTATGAATTCTTCTTCTTGCTGAGGCCTATTTGTCGGTTGTTTATTCTGAAATCTGAATCTTCTCTATGGAGGAGTGTCCCTGAAATCTTCCTTGTAGATCTTCCTATCCCCTTGATTGTTTCTGCAAAGATTTTTGGATATGTTTCTTGCTCTATTGTTTTGGAGCTTGATCATTTTTCTGTTTGATTGTATCCAAGTCCGGACTTCCCATGATGAGATTTTTTACTGTTGATAATGTCATCCAAAACTTTTGAGTTGTTCTGCATATTTTTCTTTTGAAAATCCTTTCTTATTGTGAAAATCTTTGCTTCCAAAATTCCAATGATCTTGTCTTTTTCTTCTAGTTGTTCTTTGAGTGCTTCTTCAATTCTTTTATCTTCTTCTATTTGAACCTTCAAATTTGTGATCATTTGTTGTAGTTCTTGAGTGTCTTTTATCTTGTCTAGTTCTTGTAATTTCTTGTTTTTCTTCTTTTCTCTTTTGATAACTTCTATGGCACACATTAATTCCTCTCGGTAGTCAACTTATGCCTCTTCAATTTCTTCTTAGACTTCTTCATATTCTTCTTTGGCTTCTTCATATTCTTCTTCGGAGTCTTCTATATCAGAGTCTTCTACTATCATGAATAGAACTCTTTATGTCTCACTGTCACTGACTTCATCTTCATCTAATGATGAGATGTCTTCTTTGGTGCATAAGCTTTTCTTGAAAACTTTCTTTGTGGTTCTTTTGCCTTTATATATTTGTTTGCCTTTTGAGTAACCTTCATCATTTATCTTTTTCTTATAAGGACATTTGTTAGCAAAATGACCAATACCATCACAATTAAAACAAATTAAAGGAAGCTTACCTCTATACCTACTGTCGATTCCCTTGTTTAGTCTTTTGACAAAGTTGACCACTTCTTCATCATCTTCTGATACGTCACTGTTGTTGCTATGTTCTTCTTTTTGCCTTCCCTTTTGCTTTGAATTTTTGGATGCTTTGAAGGTTGCTTATTTTATATCTAGATTTTCATGTTCAGTTCTCATTTCATATGCTATGAAGATTCCATGTAATTCGTCCATGCTTATTGAGTTTACATCTGATCTTTCTTCTAGTGCTAATATCTTAGGGTCAAATCTCATAGGAAGAGATCTTAGTACTTTTTGAACAATTACAGATTCTTTGATTTCTTCTCCCAATCCTATGATTGCATTTATTGTTTCATCAACTCGTAAAAAGTAAGCAGCAATATTCTCATCTTCCTTCATCTTAAGTTGTTCGAGCTAACCGTTGTCAGTTTGAAGCTTTGATGCTTTGACTTTTGAATCTCCTTCATAAATATTTTGAAGTTTGTCCCAAATCTCTTTAGCGAATTTACAATTTGCAACTTTGGTGAATATTGTTTCACTAAGACCATTTAGAAGTGCATTTTTGGATTTGGAATTATTCTGATCGAGTTTCATTGCTTTGTCATTTGTTGACGGAACTGTTGGTGTTGTGTATCCATCTACAATTGATTGCCAAATTTCAAATCCTTGTGCCTGTATATATGTTTTCATCCTTATGCTCCAAAATACATACTTTTGTCCATTGAACTGTGGTATTCAATTTTTATACAAGTTGTTGCTCTCCATGATCTACCTTTCAGTGGTTAAATTGATTTCTGAATGAACCTTCTCTGATACCAATTGTTGGATTACTGAGAGGGGGGGTGAATCGGTAATAGAGAAATTTAATCCTTTTTAACCATATAATCCAAGTGTTATATTAATGTAGAATTATCATCCAATAATTGCAGAGTAAATAAGCAATGAACAAATGAACAATCATACACATACACAGTACACCAGTGTTTTACGTGGAAACCCAAAGCGGGAGAAAACCACGAAATGTTTTTTCTTATATGTCTTAAAGAATTACATTCATTGGAAGCACCAACTTCCTTTGTTTTCCAGCTGCAACTGGAAGGAGGATCCAACCCCCTTGTTTCTCAGGCTACAACATGAGGGAATCTCCAACTCCTCTATTCTTTGGCTACAACCAGAAGGAGGCTACAACCCCCTATGTTCTCCAGCTACAACCATAATGTGGCTACAACCACCTATCATTGCCTCGTCCAACCGCTCTAAAGTAGAAGTAGAATGATGGGAACACTGTCACACTATCACTGTGAGATATGCCATTGTAAACATGTACCAATAAACTTGAATCATGCATCAACCTGTACCTCAACCTGTGATCAACCTGTACCATAAACAAGTGCATCAACCATGCACCAACTTGTACCAAAACAATCTGTAATCAACCTGTACCATAAAAAAGTGCATCCAACCATGTACCAAGTATGTACCAATCATGTGTCAACTACTCATCAAAATGTACCAACATCATCAACTATACACCTCATGTATGTGTCAACTCATCAACTACTTGTCTCAACCATGTACCCAACATGTACCTTAACCAAAATCCCTCATCAATTTCATCATCAAAATATGATTTGTAACTCTGTAATAGACCTAGCGTATATGATCACATACCTGCAAACCTTCCTTAACTTTCACAACAAGAGACTAGCATTTTCATCAACCTTTTCTTTAGTCTCACATGACTAGTTTGAGATTAGTCAACAACCCTAACTTGAAATAATCATAACCATGTATCTGCAATGAATAAAGATCTGAAAATAGTACACAATGTTCTTCAGTTTGTTTTATGCAATTTCTCTAGGTGGCACTACTTGGAACCTCTCAGAAAATGAGTTATAGAAAAAATGGCATACCTTGCTGAATTTTGGCTTATTCTAGAGAGCGACCGTGTAGAGGATGCCCCGCGCGGAATATTTGTTGACTGGATCTGAAACTGTTACACATAATACTAAAAACTGTAATATAATCAACACATTTGGTCTTACTGAATTTAGATCTCTTATGAAGAAGTTATAACGTTTTTACCCAAAACACATCTTTTAGACTAGCTTCAGGACTAGCCACAAACCCTATTTTCCACGGAGTGTAAATCCAAAAATACAACGACCCACAAGCTGAATTTTTTACCACAGATACTTGGATATGTTTCATCAACGGCCTATCAATTTCATGGTCTGACTCATTCCAGAAAAAAAATTATTGCGAAAATGGTGAGATGACCTGTAAATAACATACCTTAGAAAGCATCATCAAAAGAATTTATCCCCCCTTGAATTTTGGCCTTCTTTTCTTCACCTTCCCTCTGAAATTCGGCTTAGATATCCTTTGGTTACCTCAGTCACCTATAGATATTCAATATGCTCAGTTTGATATAAAATGAGAGAGTCTTGCCTCTTATTTATACTCTCCAAGTAGCTTCCCTAAAAGAATCTTCTAGGTCACTTAATCCACTTCTAGGTCACTTAACCTATTTCTAGGTCACTTAACCCATTTCTGGGTCACTTAACCTATTTTCCTCATTTTTAGGGTTAACCACTTTCCATAATTAGAAAGTTCTCAATTTCTTTATCATTTAAATATTCCTCCTTGACTTTGTCACCTCACTTTATAATCTTCTTTGATTTTGTCACTTCAATTTATTATTTAAATAATCCTCCCTGACTTTGTCACTTTTTTTTACCATTTAAATAATAATTTCTTCTTTGCAAACTCTTTGACTTCTTTGACCTTTTGGGGCTTCAAGCCTATATATGAGGGTCCTCCAACTTCGTAAGGCCATAACTCTCAAACCGTGAGGAGTTATGTGACATTCCACATACCACCGGAAATGGCATGACATGTACTATCCATATAGAATAGTATTACCTGCAAATATATCAAGACTCATACCATTATACATGAAACAACCTTGGGCCCATTACCAGAACCTTTATGCTACCATAATTACTACTAGACTTTCTTCAAGGGTTGACATCAATGACAATCAACCTTAATCAACACATTATGTCAACATCAAGGGAAGCCCATGTTCAACTCTTATCTTTAATATTGCAATGTAGGCACCCCTTTTTGAAGATATGCTAGAAATTGATGCACACTGACTTAGAGGGGTTTATTGGAACTCCATAATTGTTTATGAAGAAACTATGTTTGATGGCAATAGAGGAAGCAAAGATGCAGTCACAAAAGAAGAATACAGGGAGTCAAGTTGAAGCTTTTGGGGACCAAAATCCCATGAATTCGCTTGATTGTTATGAATTTCCCAAACAAATGCTTGTACCCTATTGCAATGTTGTCATTAATCAATGAAATGTTGTGGTATGTTCGAGCCATGGAATCCATACTTTCATGCATTCCAATCGTTCTGTTTAAGTCTACCTACAAGAATCCCTACAACTTACTCAAGTCAATTCAACCAAAATGCAATGAAATAGAATGCCCTCAAGGTCGTATGTTGCTCAATTGCATATAAACTTCATTAAATGAGTTGCTAATTGCAAATCATACATATATCCATGTATGCTTAATTCCTTGTGGCTGTAGTGATAATAAATGGAAGAATGGAATGTTTAAATCCTATTTATTAATTGGTTTTATCATGAATGGGTAGATTGATGATTGGTTGAAGTATTGGGTTGAATTCGTATAAACATAGTTTTGTTTCTTAAATTGTCATTGCAAGCACATTTGGAGCCACATCGTCTCCATGAAAACGTGTGTGTGTGTTTGTGTGTTTGTGTGTGTGTGTGTGTATTCCCATGAAGTATCCACCACAATCTAAAAGTTTATTTATGTTTCAAGATTGCTTGTAGTAAGCGCGTAGAGGGAATGTTATTCCTTCTGTAACAATGTTGTAGAGTGCATATGTATCCTTGGTAGATGATTGGCCACAACACCATAAACTAGTAAACCGAGTAGTCAAGCCTTGAAACCAAATCTGAACAAAGATCAAGAAGATTTGATTTCATGTTGTGAAGTTTGAACTCATATTGTGATTGTGATTTCTAGAGACATTAAATATTAATTCCATGGATGATTTGTGTTGGCAAGACAGACGAGCCATAGGCCTATCGTCTACAATCAATTAGGAAATTCAAGTTTCTTATACAATTTAAGTTAAAAATGTGTACCACATTATTATAGAGTATAACAAATTATTACAATTCTAATAAAATGTTTCTTAAGAAATTAAATACTCGCAAAATTTATATTGAAGAGGAGAAATGTCATTTATTGTGGATTGAGTTGTACATGTTTTAAACAACAAGTGTTGCATGGCAGTGCAGTCCTTGCTAGGTTGAATTGGGAATAAATGCACATAGATGGGGGGAAAAGTAGCGGAGGCAAATGGAAACTGCAGCGGAAATGTGGCAAGCAGCATGAAGCACAGGTGGTATCCATGCAGGAAATGACACGTGGCCCCTACAACAATTCTAGCATTGAAACCATTTAGTTTTTGAAAGTATATAATCCATCTTGATTTTATTTTTTACCAGTAGTCTGACTTTCTATGTTTGAAATTTCCGTTCATGCCTTGCATGTTTTATTTCTTCAATGTATTTATGAAATTCATTCATAATGACTTATGTATACTTCCAACTGGTTAGAGTTAAGTACAATTTTCATAGTCACTTCTTTAAATAGATCATCTGGCTTGTGTGTGTCTATATGTACCAGGACAAATAAAGTTATATGCGGTGGCAAAGAAACAACTATATTTTTTTTTTTAATCCTACTGCGTTCTTATAGATGTGGCACTCCTCTATATGTTTTTTCCTGTCGCCTGTATAGTTCAAATGTGGGACTTAGAGAATATCCGTCGCAATAACTTGAAGCAATACAAAACGATAGAAAATGTTTTTTTTTTTTTTTTTTTTTAATAAAGGTTCCTCGAAAATAGGACCAGGAATCACACACATTAAACATTCAAATTAAATAAACACAATCTCTTGACATTCAACATAGTTGAAGATAAAATTTATGAGCACGTAAATATAAAAGGAGATAAAAATAGTTTTATTTGAAATATATCAAAAAATAATATTGTTTGTTACATATTCCTGGAAATTAAAATGTGTTTGTCATATAGACTGGGATTCGGGCTCCCACATCCCATAAAAGAAATATGTACAAGAAATAGGACTGTAGAAATAAGAAGTGGGCGACGATAGAGAGCAAGACCTGAAAAGAAGAAATTGGAACATATCAGTCTTTGGCTAGACATTTCTATTTAAAAAGGTGGAATAACTGGATTGATAAACAAAGCAGGATGTGATCAGTATAGACTTATATTGATGGTGTATATCTCCCCCTTTGCTATTTTCTTGCTTATGTCTTTTAATTGTTGTCATTGACGGCTACTGGAATCATGTCAACTGCCTATTTCCCTTCGTCGACGAGCTTCTCCATTGCCCTTTGGACCCATTCTTCAATGTATCCTCTCAAGGGGGCCACGTTTATCTAATACCGGATTTTTATGTTGAAAATATCCTTTTCTAATTCCCTTAGATCGATAGAAAGATTTTGTACCGAATAGTCGACTAGCCAGTTGTCCACGTAATCTTCACCATATTTAAGGATGTTGTAAAAAATTTCTAAAGACAACCCCGTAAAAATATCAACTTGTTCATCGAAGACTTGCTTAGTTAATGGTAAGGAGTTGACAATTAAGTTGGGGTCTTGGACCTTGTTGGTACTTCCGGCTAAGTCTATTTCGGTCAGCTTTCTGAATAATTCTTCTTTCTTTGATATGGCTTGTTCACGTGATTTGACAATGAGATGTAGGTTCTTCACTTTCTCTTTCCGGCATGCATTTAATTGAGTGATCCGATTTTGGGAGGGGAGATATTCTTGTCTTCTTGTCATATCTGTCATGCTATTGACATGGACGCCAAAAGGGATGACCATGTCTAAATAGAAACATTCTTCATTTTTTAAATCCGTCTGCAAATGTTCTTGCAAAGCATGTGCCCTCATTCCAAGGGAAGCCATACTTTGTGATGTTTCCCAAGCCTCAATAATCAGCTCCATTCTTTTCTTGATATTCTTCTCCACATAGCCTCTACACGATGCGAGGAGGCTGGAGGATCCTTTTAACTTGGTTGCAAAGGTGGCAGGCATGGCTATTACTAAAGGACTGGCAATGAATGGCATATGAATCAAAGCTTCCTCCAATTCCTTGACTCGGTCCTTCAGTCTGGAATTCTCGGCCTTAATGCCTCCAATGGAATCATCAAGAGCATATTTGGTTGCTCAGTGAAGTCGAGAGATTTGGGACAGACGCATGTTCCCAAGGTTAATCTCTGAACGAGATTTCCCTTTCATATTTTTTACATCTCTCTTTTCCATAATTAAATTTTTAGACTCGCTGTCAAAAACAACGCTCTGGAATACGAAGGATTCATCTTCGTAAAAAAAATTGGTCTCAGCCATTTTCATTGGGGGACTATGTTGGTTCACATCCCTGGGTTGATCAACGTTGCAAAATACACTATCCAGATCAGTCTCAAGTTCCATGTCCTCACTCTCAATTTTGGGTTCTTCCACTTGCCCTACAATTGTTTTTCTCTTCTTCTTCACGGGAATCTTGTAAGAACTATCAATTTTAGCATGAGGAGGGTTGTTATCTCCTCCTCCGTTTGAAGAATTCTAGGTTGCTTTCTTACTGGGGTGGCCCGTTGGAGTGATGCTCTGGGATGTCATACTCTTGGGAGTGGTATCTGGGGATTGAACACTCTTCTCACCGAGGCCTTTTCCCTATTGCTTGTACAATTCAGTGGTGCTTTGCAATGTCTCTAGGTCGTCGGCGTCAGAAGCAGGAGTGTTGTCATCATTGTCTCTATTTTCGCTCAGGCATCTCTGGAAAAAAGAATTGTTGAAGCTAACTACAAGTAAATGTTCTAAAAAACTTCATTTAGGGTCGAACCATCTTAGCCTTTCAACATATCTTAGGTTCAAGTTGTTGAAATGGGTTGCGAATTCGTCAATTTTGTTGACGTTCCTCAACACGAAGTCCCCGATTTTCCAAGGTAGAGGAATGAACTATTTTTTTCTCTTCTCATGGAATAGATGCAACCAGTAGTTGTATTTCCTTGTTATTTTTGTAACAAACATTATGTCAGTAAAGTGACATGGAAGGAAAGCAGAATTTTCCTTGGAGCCAAAAATCCTTATCACATTGTAATTCTCCATTTGTTCAAGTGCCCCCTTCCTGTCTAAAAACTTGGTTGCCTAGTCAGACATAAATCTTTGAAAACAGAGACAAAGTCATTAAAAACCTAATAAAAACAGTGGGAGGCCTTGTGCCTCCACAAGACTTGGTACAAGAAGGTTACTGGGTCGAATTCTCATTTTACCTTCTTGGACACAGACAGTTTTGGAAACGAACAACAATGCGCTATTGCAAAAAACAAGTAGGATGACATATAAAATTTCTTCTACTTTTTGAAGATTGACAATTGGGAACAGATTTCAATGGAAATTAGCTTTCCCCAATAAAAAATGGCATGTTCCTTGACTGTGAAATACAAAATATAAAGAACCATGTGGGAAATACTTGATGTGGATTCTTGTCTCGTTATTCTTGTAAATAACCAGGCAATTTCCCGGAATGGATTTCTAAATGAACTAACCTGCAAGCTTGTGATATCTTCATAAATTGTTGTCGGGTCTTCCAGGAACTCGGGCAAGAGGTCCAATCCGTTATCATGTTTTTTTAGGAACTACTTGGAGTCTTCTCCTCTGAAGGTCAATGTTGGCTCTGGCAATGTTAACATCTTGCGGAAGACCTGAGGTGACAAAGAAACAAGAGAGTGGTCCCGCAATGGAATAATTCTTTGCCCTGAAATATATCTATCGACGCACCAAGAGACCAGCTCCTTACAGTCAAAAACTTCAGGGACACAACCTGCACGAGCAATTCCAAAGGTCTAAAGTACTTTGTTCTGGGCGGAAGGGGATGAGTAGTAAGAATATGCCCTGGAGCACTGGAAGCTCTAGTCCTCATGCCTGAAGATGTTCACTATATCTCCACAGAACTATTGTTGAGTTGGTGCCATAATTTTACGAGAATGTCTACTTGCTCCAAATTATGCTTGAAATGAACAGTTGGAGGGGATAATATAACCCTCCGCAAATATTGGTTCAATGCGTGTGAATGGGAAATATCCTCGAGCCTTTCGCTCATTAATGACAATCTCGGTGGGTGTTGCATGGTGAGATGTTAGTAGTAAAGCTTAGTTATTTCATACTTAGAAGTGTGAAGGTGGCGAGTACGGCGAAGAGCAATTAAGGATTGGAGGTTTTTTGAACGCGCTAACCCGACGACGCACGAAAGACATTCCATGATGTTTGAAATAAACACTCGGAAGGGATAATATAACCCTCCACAAATCTTTGTTTAATGCGTATTAATGGGAGATCTCCTCAAGCCTTTTGCCCATTAATGACAATTTTTACGATTCCCGCATGATGAGTTGCTAGCATTAAATCTTACTAATTGCATAT